>JAQGCC010005463.1:0-11493 GCA_034698905.1 Xestoiulus laeticollis
TATAAAAAAACAAGAACGATAAATGATAGATAAATTATCAAAGAATTTTTAGAAATTTTTCTTTTTCCAAAATTTTATTTACACAAGTCGCTGACTTGGTTGAGAGCTTTCCCCATAGGAAACGGGGTGTTTAGTTTCCCCTTAAGGAAGCCATTTAAAGAAATTCTACAAAATTACAACTATTTAATGTTGGGGACGTTTATTTAGCTATTAAATGTCTGGATATTTTATTCAAAATCTGATGCTTTAATTGTACTTGTGGCTAATAACTCTATTATAATTGAATTGTATTCATTGCAGGGAATTGGTACCATTTCAACGACAGCACAGTCACTCGCACTGACGAGCAGACAGTTGCCAAATGCAAGGCATACATCATTTTCTACATACGTCGCGAGTTTAAGCTACCACCTGTAGTCACGTGATAGAGCATGGATCGACAGACTTTGCAAGCCAGAGTATCTTCTGTGTTAAAGATAGAAGGTGCATTAGTATATTTTCCAAGAAAGACTTTACTGCCACTCCAAATGGCCCTAAAAATTTGCAACATATTACATTGGGAAGTAAATCTGCTGTGCACAACGTCCGTGAACGTTTCCATGAATGACTCTCTCGCCGCTCTAAATGGCCATGCGACTTTGTCAAAGATCCTCCATGGACAAAGACTGTGCCAAACGAGGCCAGAAACATCGTTTCCTTGCTTGGTTCATTGTTGGGACTCTGATATATATTATTCTCTTTGGTTTTGCAACAAGTTCCTTGATGGTCACAATGGAGATTATGGGTTAAAAACTTGTCATGCTGATTACTTTCTTACAGTTGGCAGTAGTTGCCTACTACTAGCTTTGATTTTAATGGTGACTCATGTTGGTCGACTTCAAAATAAATGTTGTGGTCCAAAATATTTGTGAAGATACTCAGTTTCACTCTCGAAGAAGATTTCATGAAAAGCAGGTTTGCAACTTTGCAAAGAATTGAGCAGATTTGAGTTCTGAGAAATAAATTATAAGATCGTTTTAGTCAAAACTCACAACAATCAACTGTAATAATAAACATTCAGTTTGGGGGTACATGTTCTATCCCCTGATAATGGAAGACTTTCTTAAAAGCAAATTGCAAAAGAAAATATTTCTTTGGAAGTTGAATTTTTCAGATGTTTTAAGTAATTAAATGTCAAGGGAATGGAATAAGAAATTTGTTTAAATTTAAATCAGTAATTTTTACCAAAGGCATGTACATACATTTTTAAAAGTTAATTCCAACATCAATACTTGCAATGCAAAAAAATCTAGTGATTAATTTGTTTTAATAAAATATTGCAATTTTCAAGAAAAATTAGAAAAGACAGTAGATTAATGGTGTCCCCTTGTGGGCACCTTGGTGGTTGAAGACAGCAGAAGTTAAAAACTATTCCATGTCAAAGCCCAAATTTCTCAACAACCTCGGTGAAAAGAAAGCGCTCGAGCAACATCCGTTCGCCAGTCTTGGCAGGTGCTTCATCTAGTGTGGAGCCTGCCTTTTTGTTATTACTAGTAACGATGGGTGAAACATGACTGCAGTGTCTCTCCCTTCTTGATTTGACGAGCTCTTCGTGTTAGCATTGGCGACCAGAAATCGGCTAAGAAGCTACGAGATAGTATGCTGCTGGTCAATGCTTCTACCTCCAGCCAATCTGAGAAGTTACCATCACTGACTGTGCTTGGGGATTTTTTTATCAAGGTCACCCCTCACGCCAGCCTAAACAGCTGTTGTGGTGTGGTGAGATGCTTTGACCTCCTTTCTCTGTGGATGGATGAGATCCGGGAAGATGAATATGCTAACTAGGATGACAGGTTACGGGATGTCCAGCACATTGTAGGGGTTAAACGAATTTCAGTTAAGCGTGAGGGTGTAACTACTCCAGCCGCTAGCCTTGTTGGCTTGTTCTGACTTTTGGTGTGTGCACACTAGCTCACCTTCCATATAGCAGTTGGTTTTCTGTGTTTGCCTTTGCGAGCTTATATACCCAACCCTCTTCGTAGCTTTAAATGTCACAGCATGGTCACTCTACATCTTGTAAATCTTTGGAGAATTGTTGGAAATGTGCTCAGCCTGCTCATCCATGCAATACGAGAAGAGACTTAATTTCACCCTTACACAAAAAGTCTTTAACGTGTAGATCCCCCTTGCTCTCTGCACGTCTTAAGCTGAGGATCCGTACGGAATCTCAGCTTAAACTCTCCTTTAAAGAAAATATTTTACGTTTTAGGCGACAAAAAGATACAAAATAGGTAAATGTACATTAGCCTATAGATATTTAGGTAGAATCTGGAGTTTTGACAAAAATACCTAAATTTGATAGTGTTTTTTGGTACACTTTGATTTTTACGTCAAATTAATTCAAATTATTATCAAATTAAATGAAATGTCTTTTTTTTTTTTGGGACCGGTTAGAAGGTTATCAATTTGCATCCAAAAAATGATTTAAAATGTTAAAATTAAATTTCATCAACTTGATCACATGTAGAATGTGACCAAAAAAGTACTTAAGGGGGAACTAAACTCCCCCTTTCCTATGGGTAAATTTCTTGACCAAGACAGTGAATTTTCTAAATAAAATTCTTGAAAAAAAAATTGCTAAAAATACTGAGTTCATATATCTATGGCAGTATTTCCAGGTTTTTTTATGAAAATGTCTGGTTATTTTTAAAATCAATAAATAAGATTTTTTTTAAATTTCGTGGGTGTTTTGCATGGTCTTGCTGCCACCTGGTGTTAGCTATGTGCAATTTATCATCGCGTTTCGAAAAAGTATTGATTACAAGCGCAATATTAAAGAGACTGCTGTGAAATGTATCTGTGTTATAGCTATATAAATAATTCATGCTTTAAAATTAAAATACAAACCTTAACTGGTAGAATTTATGGAGGAGTTTTCATTAGTTTGTAGCACCATCTATTGTCGTTTTATGCATCCTCCTGACGATATGGGTTTATTAAGCTCGGTTATGATGGGATATCTCCATTAAGGGGAGGTAGACGAGGTCGGACGCCTATATCAAACAAATGGTTCAAGTTTAGGAGGGTGTTGTGTCTTCTTCGACTGGGTCCCGTGAGCGGGGCCTCCACCGGTCGCCATATTTAATAAGGAAGAAAGTCACGATACGCAAAAGTTCCAAGATTAACCATTTATTCGGGCAAATCAGCTTGATCTACTCTGTAATCTCCCTAGCCGCACCAAGGGTAAGGTAAGTTCCAAAACTGGGGTTCTAAGCAAAACTAAAGGATCTCAGCTTGAGGTCCTAACGATCACTCGGGCTTGCGCCAACAAACTGCCTCGTTGGCGGGGAGATTCCCCCTTTTATCCCCTGGAAGGAATGCGTCTGCATTCCCACACGTAATGACTCAAGGATGGCCAAGGCCGCCCTTGACACCCCTCCCCTTGTCCTTGGTATGGAATACAGAGAGTAGCAAGGAAAACCAATTGCAAACAAATTCGGATACAAATTTGGAGGTACTACCGGTACCTCCTACAAGCTTCATCTTTAAACCATATCTCCTCTAAATTCGGCCAGATCTTTCAGCCAACATCTGAATAGAGCCCTGGAGCGGCCGCCCCTCTTGGAAGGATGTTTACGGAACTTCAAGTCATCATACGTCTTTTCAAACTCTAACACATTTTGGTCGATTTTTAAGTTCCATTCCTGGTCACGCAACATTTTAGAAGTTAAAGCAATCTCATCTTTCTTTTTCTGAAGCTTGAACTTCTTATAGCGGATTTTATCACATTCGAATCCGGCATCCTCTTCCCGGTCAATAATTTTTAACTCGCGAGCGTCCAAAGCGGCTTTACGTTCATCAAGCTCGCGTTTACGATCATAAACAAGATCTTCGCGAGTATCCAATTCGGTTTCGCACTCACCGAGACCTTGTTCGCGTATATCCAAAAAATGTTCGCGATCATCCAATCTTCTCTCGCGACCGTCAAGATAATCATGGCGGCGGGATACTGCTCGCCGGGATGCTCTTCTCTCCTCGGCCCGCTGTAAAGTTTTCTCGGACAGAGGAATTTTCTCCGTTTGGGTCAACTTACAGTATTTACCATTTCCACTATAGCTTGACAGCCAACTTCACGAAGAATAGGGGGCATGTTGAACCCCAGCATCGTAACACATAATCCACTGTTTACCTTCAGAAGCAGCCATTTTGATTGAAAAACAGGCAGAGCGTTGAAAAACACATGTTGCTTGGACAGCTGTTGAAGGAAAGAGGGGCAACGAAGGGTTTCCCGTGATGCTTCGGGGTTCAGCAGTAAGCGCCGTTATTAAGTTCACCGCGCCACCACTATCGCGGGGATTTTGAAAGTATTTTTTTTAGATTTTCAACATGAACCATAGATATGGCGTTCCACGCCGGGTGTCCCGAAATTCATAATTAAACGGGGGTTACACACCGAACAGTTTTATACGGTCCATGATAAGGAATCTTCAACTTCCCAGTTCCTGGCATTGCTGGGCCTTTATTACGTACCAGTACCCAGTCGCCAACCGCGAACGTTAACGTAGAACGACTCATCGAAACGAACTTTTTGTTTACGTTGGGCCACGTTGTGGGCCACGATAGTTGGGCAATGGTATTACCAGGAAATCCGTGAATGAGTTCAAAAGGTGTTGCTCCTAACGAAGCTTGTGTGGCAAAATTATACGCGGCTGTGGCCACTTCCAAATGCTTTGGCCACAACCCTATCGGAAGCCAATCTACCAACGCGCCTCTCACTGATGTAAGGAGTGTTTGGATTACCCTTTCTACCAACCCATCCGCTTGTTGGTGGTAGGGGGTTGAACATCGGTGTGTTATCGCAAACCGTTGTGTAAATTCCTTAAACTCCCTTCTCTTTTGAGGAGTTCCACTATCGGAGATAATTGATTTTGGCACTCCAAACCTTCGAAATAACGCCTCAAAAAATCCAATTAGGGACTTAGCGTCCTGGCGACGGCACGCTGTTGTAACGCAATATTTAGTCGCATAATCAATTGTGACTATAGCATATTTTGCACCACCCGTAGCTCCGGGTAGTGGCCCGGCAAAATCCCACCCCACATTTGCGCTAGTCCCTGTGGGATAACGGACTACAACAATGCCGCAGGCTTTGTTCTTAAGATTTTCACCATCTAGCATCTCTTACAGCTCGCCACATATTCCGTCACATCCTTTTTCCATCCTGGCCAAAAGTAAGATTATCGTATCAACGCCATGGTCTTAGATGAACCAAAATGTCCAGCCAGCTCATGGTCATGACACTCCTGCAATATCCGACTTCTGAACTGTACGGGGCGACAACCAATAGCTTAGTAGGCTGTCCAGGATTATAATAATACAGGATCACGTCAAGTGATAAATAACCAGGTCTATCCGATAGGGAACCTGCTGCACGTGTTTGGAGATCCCGGACCGTACGGTCAGCTGCTTGCGCGTTTCTAATGTCTGCCGCCGGGATGATTGTAGCGATTATATCTTCATCCTCCTAACCGATGGCATCATCTTGCGGAAATCGGCTTAAGCTGTCAACATTATTGTGTAAATTTCCCTTTTTATAACGGATGACGTAACGAAATTCTTCTAAGCGGGCAATCCAACTGCCCAACCGCGCCGAAGGGTCTTTCATATTTTTAAGGAAGCAGAGGGTGTGGTGATCTGTGACAATCGTGAACTCTTTTCCTAAGAGATAATGGCGAAATTTGTCACAGCTCCAGACCACGGCAAAAGCTTCTAACTCCGTAATGGTGTACCAAGTCTCTTCTGGGAGAAGTGTTCGACTCGCATAGGCGATAACTCTCATTGCTTCTCCGTTCCCTTGGTGTAAAATGGCTCCCAGCCCTTATTGAGAAGCATATGTATGAAAAGAGAGCTGTTCTTTGGGATTGAACATTGCCAGAACCGGCGTTGTCGTCAAGGCGTTCTTTAAATCCTCGAAGGCGCGCTGGCAATCCACCGACCACTCGAACTGTATTTTGGGGCTGGTAAGTGCCACCAAAGGGCCTGCCAAAGTAGCAAATCCTTTAACAAAACGTCTATAGTATCCTGCAAGCTTCAAGAAACTGCGTACTTTCTTCCGCATTTTGGGTTGCGGGAACCGGACCACCGCCGAAGTTTTATCCAAATCCACCGACACTCTATCGCAACCAAGGTATTTATCCCTCGAGAAGGCAAAAAACATTTCTTGACAATGCAAAAAACGTGGCGGTAATTCCGTAATAACTCTCGGATTAGACTGTTCTGAACCCGATCCAAATCCGGCAAGATATGTGTCGCCGCCTCAATATCTGATAATAATCTAATGTCGGGCGAGGGCTCCTGTGGTGTCAAAGAACAAATTTCAGCATCGTCCAAAGTGGGCGCTTTTGCGACCACTATTGGATTGCAAGTGTACCGAACCCGCTGTAAAGTTTGCCATTTCAAGCTGGCAACACCGCCGTCCATCGACAGTGAACAGTCCATGAGCAGGACGCACATCCCATTCTTCACGAATTGCCGGTTGAATAGCGCAAACTTCGCCCAACGGAGCTCTTTTAGGCACAACACGCCACAATCGAAACCGACCAAGGGGGTAGTGTCACTGGGGTTGACGTAGACAGCAGGAAGGAAATGAGATTAATCTTATCCTCCTTAGTATCCTGTAGTCCGGTTGTTTTACCTCAGCCGGCCAAGACCCAACACAAGGTAAAAGTTTAGCTAATTCTCACGTAATGAACCGTTCGGGGTTTTGTTGACAGAAGATCTTGCGATCCAATGGCGTCAACATCAATCCTGTGGCCTCTTGAAAGTCCATTCCAATTAACAAAAGAGATATCGGACGTCCTATTACCCTAAAAGAGTATGTGGTGGTCTTATCCAAGATTTTAACCGTAGTTGTCACCAATCCCAAAACAGGGATATTATCTCAGCGGGCTCCCATTAAGCCCCTATCATCCGGTGTCATAGGTAACTCCAAAGCTTCCACATAACACTTGGATATGACGGAACGCATAGCGCCACTGTCTATCGAAGCCAGCACATATCGGCCCAAGAGTTGTGTCCAAATTTCTACTACTCTGCCTCCTTTTTGATCTTGTGGGTTATGTGCCGTTATGTTCAGAGAGGCTTTGGGTGGAGCCTCTATTATTAATGGTCGTTGCTCCGACGTTGGTAACGGGTAATATTTCCGGATATGTCCCGCTTTTCCGCAACCATAACATGTCCTATCGGTGACGGGTGACGGTAAAGAACATGTTGGCCAAGAGCGCCCGCGGCCTCGTCCACGAAACGCTGAATGACTTCTCATCTCATCCTCCACACAGGGTTTGATATCCCTCAGTTGATTTTTACAAGCATGCATTGAGCGAGGCATGGAACCAGAAACAATTTTTCTGTAATTCATGCATAGTCCTTTCACAACGTGCCTGATTCTATCTTCTTCTGACATTCAGGGGTCCACTTGCGCACCCAGCAGCCTAACGGCGATGAAATAATCCAAAACTGGCTCATTAGATCTGTTTCCTGTCCTCCAGTTGCTCTTTCTTTTTCATCACTGCCCGGTTGTCATGGAAAAAATCCAAGAATTCCATTTTTAGATTAATCCACGTCAAGGAACGCAGATATTCTTTTTCTGCCCTATACCAAGAACAGGCGCTATCTGTTAGGCGCGCGCGAACTGTGCCAGTAACTGCCGAGTCGTATAACCTTCGCCTTCCGCATCTGATTCGAATTCATCCATGAATTCAAGGGTGCCACCATGTCCATCAAATTCCGGGAACTTAAGTTTAGACTTCGGGGGTTTTGTCTCCTTTTCTGCTCCCGTTTCTGCAAATATCAGCTTACTTAATTGTTCAGCAATCCACAATTTTTTTCTAACGTCCGTAATTTTCTTAAGAGAATCCGTAAGAGTGACGACTTGATCGTCAATCTCCTCTGGAATCGAATTTCGAGCGGTGTGTCCGGTGTCGTCGCACCTCCACCATGTTGTCTTCTTCGACCGGGTCCCGTGAGCGGGGTCTCTTTGGTCGCCATATTTAATAAAGAAGAAAGTCACGTTATGCGAAAGTTCCAAGATTAACCGTTTATTCGGGCAAATCAGCTTGATCTACTCTGTAATCTCCCTAGCCGCACCAAGGGTAAGGTAAGTTCCAAAACTGAGGTTCCAAGCAAAACTAAAGGATCTCAGCTTGAGGTCCTAACGATCACTCGGGCTTAAGCCAACCAACTGCCTCGTTGGCGGGGAGATTCCCCCTTTTATTCCCCAGAAGGAATGGATCCGCATTCCCACACGTTATGACTCAAGGACGGCCAAGACCGCCCTTGACAATGGAAGCAAGAAAAAGATAGGACGGGAGCTGATTACGACTACAGCTATTCCAGTGCCTTATTGTTCAGGAAAAGCGCATGTTCTCTAGAGACAAACAAGCGTCTGGCAAAGTTTCTGCTATTATTAATGCAGAGACGAAATAAATAAAGTTAAGTTTGTTTTATTTACTTTGAAGGTGAGGAAGGTCCCGGCTACCGGAGGGTTCGAACTCTCCCTGGAACTTATTTTTGGGGGGGAAGTCATAGGCCTTAGGCTCAAATGGAATCCCCTCCTCTTCGCAATAGGTCTTAACCTCATTGCTAGATCGAAGACGTATACCATCGTGATAGTAGTACTTGTTGTTTCGATCACCAGTCTTTCTGGGGACCATCGTTCGTCTCCATTTCAAGGGGGACGGATCGTGAAGGGTCACCCTGTGGTGCTTCAAAATTGATTTTAAAGCCTTTTCGGCTGAAGCACCACATTTCTGGACTGGCAGAGGAGAAGCCGGGGCTTTGGCGTACTCATCTTCGCTGACCAGGAGCCGAGTCTCATCAGGGGTGATGCTTTCATCTACCTTTACCTGACTAGACTCATAAATGCGATCCTGATCTTTATTGTAGAACCTGTTATCCCGGGTGGTATGGGCATAACCGACAAGGATGCCAGGAACCGCCGTATCCGCAAATTTCCCTGATCTTTGTTTTTGGGGGATAAAGCCGTGAACCTTGCTGCCAATTTGGCGCATGTGTGCAAGGTTCAGCGTATATCCCCGGACAGCTCATAAGGAGTTTTATACCCGAGGATAACCTGCGGAAGGCGGTTCTTGATGTAACTGAAAGTGTGGAGCATTTCCACCCAGAACCTTTGGCTTAATCCAGTTTTCTTAAGGAGAGTCCAGATGGCCGCTACTGAAGTTTAATTAAACCTTTCGGCCACCCCATTCATATTGTCGGTCTTGATTGTTTTCAATTTATGCCCTGGACTACGTTCCATCTGTCGGATGTATTTCCGGATGAATTCCGCAGTTGAATGAATAGTGGATTTGAAACTTATGTTCCCCTATTATCTCTGTTAATTCAAATCACTGAGGTAAGTTCCGTCCAGGTGGCACTGTTGTTGTTTTTGTATTGACCTGGTCACGATGTTGCCCTTCCTCACCTGCAAAGTAAATAAAACAAACTTAACTTTATTTATTTTGTCTCGGCATTAATAATAACCATGCTCTGCTACTATTGTTATTATTAATGCAAAGACTAAATAAATAAAGTTAAGTTTGTTTTATTTACTTTGCAGGTGAGGAAGGGCAACATCCTGACCATTCATGGCAACGCCCAAGACAAGAGTGAAAAACAAAAACAACATGGCCGCCCAGGTCAATACAAAAACAACAACAGTGCCACCTGGACGGAACTGACCTCAGTGATTTGAATTAACAGAGATAATGGGGGAAGGTATGTTTCAAATCCACTATTCATTTTTACAAATTCCCTCCGCTTTTCTTTTGGGATCTTAAAGGCACGTTTCTCCAAATATGTAAATATGAATAAACTATGAGTAAATATAATATAAATATATATATATAAATATGATTAAAAGGTTAAAATAAAATATGCCGCGAAACACTTGTACAACAGTTTCGAGAGACAACGGAGACTTGCGACTTGTGTGGTGAGGGCATGGAGATGTCACGCACATTATGTGTGTATGTCCGGCACTGGAAGAATGCTGTAAGGATTTTCTAGGTGCTTCAGTGGAGGTTTGGCTGGGGTTAGGAGAGAGGGTAGAAGAAGAATAGCAAGGAAAGGTTATTCAGGCGGCTAAATCGCTGCTGAAATGATGGTGGACACTGAAACAGAATTTAACTACAATCCAATATTCAATCCAATATTGCCAGGTTCGCACTACGCGTTTTTCCGACCGAAATCGGTGAGTGCGCATGCACATCGCGTTTTTCGTTTTGCATGCAAAGTCGGTCGCGCTATGGCTCCTCCCCCAACCGACCGACCGAAAAAGTCAAAACCATGTTGACTTTTTCTGACCGGACGGACTGACTTTGGCGAATTGCACCTGCTTCTGGCTGCGGTAAAAAACTATTCTAAGAATGAATTAATATCGACACTAGAGGTACGGTGAGAATTGGGGTGTTAGCCCCAGCCGCCATACCCCAGGTCATGGCCCAGCTATAATAAGGGCTAGACCTACATATACTTACCCGGCCATCCAACGAACTTTCCCCCTCATAGGGAATTGCGTGCTTGCGTAGTTCACCAGGATGTCGCAGAATGGCGCCACATGCGCACTGAAGTTCTGCAGTAAATTCCATGTGGATCTTATATACATAGGATATCATATCGTTATTCTTGATTAATTCTCGTTCTCGAATCTCGTAACAATTAATGGGACATTAAACATGCACATTAAACTTACATGTACCATAATACCAGATGCATACCAGAATATTAAAGCCATTTTTTCGTAAGTATTTTTTTGTTTTATTTTGGAAACTGATAAGAACAAATGAAATGTACTAGGACCTAGCATAAATATTCTATTTTTTGTTTAAATATATGTAAATTATATTACGCTTCATGGAAATTAATATGTCTGTAAAGTTTACCAGACCCTCTACAATAATAAACTTTACCGACATATTTCCATGAATATGTAGTATACATACAGTTTGCATAAACAAAAAATAGAATATTTATGCTAGGTCCTAGTACGTTTCATTTGTTCTTATCAGTTTCCAAAACCAAATTATAAAATAATTTTTAAAAAACAGGCTTATTCTGGTATACAACCCTCTTAGTCTCTATTAAGACTCATTCACAACCCCTGAAAACAATTAAAATGTAAATGCCATTAACTTCGATTTATTAATTATGAGAACTTAAAAAAATAAAAGTAGCAATTTACATAGGGATAATTTATTTACAATATTTTTGTTTTTGTTTTTAATAGTAATCTGGGATGCTATTCTAAATTGCCATCTGCTTTTCACTTTTATTACAGCCTTTCAGTGGGGTCACAACCCGTTAGCGGGGATGTTTCCATTTTTTACTCTTTTGGGCCTTGCTGACCTTTTATGGGCATAGATGCACTGTTTTGGTGACATAATGCCTATGCCAGAATGCACGGACCGAACCGAACCAACAAAAACATCGCGCATCTGCGCATGCGCCAGCCCTAAA
>JAQGCC010005464.1:0-11492 GCA_034698905.1 Xestoiulus laeticollis
GCCCTGTATACTATAGGTCATGTGACCAGTTTAACTGAGTTCTGCGGTGTGAATTAACACAAAAAAGTTTTCTTGATGCACATCAGTTGATCTACATCAACCTTGGTGGGAAGAAGGTCTATCTGAATTTTGATTATCACGAGCGCATCGTCTTGTTTTTAATGCCACCGAACAATGCACCCGTTGTGGTATTTGAGAAATTTTGATATCTAGGAGGGGTCGATCCAGAGTATATTTTTTTACAAAGTAATGGGGGTCCTTTGTTAATGTGCATGTCGATGGTAGATAACTGTATGCTTCAGGATGTCATCAGGGGATGACATGATGTAGGTGTGTTTAATTATTGCTAGACAGTGGCACTGATGCTGGATTTATAACAATTTTTTTTACAGTATTTTAGATATTTTGATGAGAAAGGGCATTATTTAGACAATTTTTTTTTTAAATATCCATTCTATAAATTCTATAAATTTAATACATGTTGCAGCAATACGTTGTTATTGAACTGAGTAATGCATATTCCCAGGGAAAATAATTTATTTTCTTATTTGAACTAAAACTGAAGAAAAGAACTAGGCAAATGGCTTCAGTTTCTAGTTCATATTGTAACTTATTATTAATAAATATCATTATACTTTGTTATTAAATTGAATACGTATTATACGTGAAAACAATTGATACGGTAAATTCTATAATATTATAGAATATACTAAAGTAAGGAACATTGACCCGGGGGTATTGTTTTTATTCCTTCAAAGTTAGTATCAATAAATTAAAATTGACAATAGCTTAGCAGAAACAAGTATCTATGGTACCGGTATTTTATTTGACTGATATTTCAAGAGTAAGGGGAATCATATCAGAACATGTGAGGCGCGAGCACTTAGGGAATTCCCCTTGAATCTGGTGTTTATTCGAGCTCAGGGTTCATTAGAAATATGCTCGTGGACGACCCGGGGTTTAATCAAGTATTCACGGTATACATATAGCAAGGGTATGAAGAGGAAAAACACTAGAAACTATGAAAACAACTAATTTTAGTGCAATTTCTTAAGATATTTCTTATTTGCATTTAGTGGCAATTCTTTGAATTCATTATTCGATGAAAAAATAGTCTATTCGTATGAATGTGTAGTTCAGCTTCTGAATATTTTTTTTAGAAATGTTATTCAGATATGACACTATGCACAAATATTTTGAGATATCAATTAGATTTGGAATGCTTCCTTTGCACTGTTTTACTTGGTTTTACATGTTATTTTTGGGGTATTTTCAAAAAAACATGGGAATCCGACCTCGTAGAACTCCCCTCCGTATTCGATTCAGTATCATTTAATTGCAATAATAATTCACTAGTGTTCCTTGGAGAATACAGATACAGGAAACTTTGTTTTTATCGAAAAATCTAGGGAAATGTTCAAGATCTCGTGTGTTCGATAAACCACGGTAATGAAGAATGTTTTGCTTCCACTGCCAGTGATTAATTTTTATGTAGCACCCCAGAGAACACGCATCTTGCTCAAATTTCCTTCTAATTACGCGATCCCATTTCCCCTCCATTATCGTTATTGATTATGCAAAGGCGAAAAATTCACAAATCAGGGTACTCTCGTGCTAGATTCAATTAAAGTTCATGTGAGGGGAACCCCGTATCGTAGTTTAACTATGGCATCCCAGCCTGGAAGCACAATTGTAGTCCATTGGTCTTCCCTATACCTGATTTAAACTGCACACGGATGCAGCATTGGACATTAGATTAGGCAGGTTCCAAATGAACCGTAATTTATTTACTCAAATGACCAGTTGCGGAATTCCGGGGCTAAAGCAACAAGGTCCCCTATGGTGCCGTAAAGCGTTTCTGCCCTACTACAGCTCTTGTTTAATTGCCTTTTTTTCCAGAATTACTAATGATGCCCGCGAAGACGAAATGGAAGACAACCTCGGGCAGGTCAATACGATGATTGGCAATTTGCGCAACATGGCTATAGACATGGGCAGCGAAATTACATCCCAGAACCAGCAAATCGAACGAATTAACCAGAAGGTGAGTAGGGGTTGTTTATGGGTTGCTTTTGTTCTCCCGAACTTGGGAAGGTGGTTTCGGTGTAAGTTTTCGACTGTAGTGTCGTTGCCACAACATCATCAGTTCGTAGTTTTCGTCATGCATCGCATTTTTCTTTAAGAGGGTTGCATACCAGAATACACCTTTTTTTTCTAAATTATTTTTTTATTTAATTTTGGAAACTGATAGGTGCAAATGAAATGTACGAGGACCTAGCATAAATATTCTATTATTCGTTTAATTTTTTTGTTTATGTATATGTATATTCCATTTTATGGAAATATGTCTGTAAAGTTTATAATTGCAGAGGGTATGGTTATAATTAAATTAAATTATAATATAAAAATAAAATATAATTAAATTAAAAAATAATTTGGAAAAAAAAGGCTTATTCTGGTATGCAATTCCCTCTTAATTAAATGTCGTCCCTTCTCTTTGTTTCGAGAGTGAGCGTGATTGATGGATTCTTTCCAAATTAGTGTACTATGGGAACTGATCATGTTGACGTCGTTGTTGGTGATGAAGTATTCAATTTTTTAAGTGTCGTTGGCAGAAAATGACGTTTTTTGTGCTTTTTGACCTTTGCTTAATGCATTTTCCCCCTATCCTGGCCAATATGCTCGCAAGGCTTTGCTTTTGCTTTTGCTGCACCAGTTTCAGCTTGGAATGACGTAGCACAGGTTGTAACCTTCCTGTACTAACACACTGGGTTAGAGGCTCTTGCTTGCTCTCCCATGAACACTGCCGGACCATTGTCCACCGAGTAATGTGTTTACAAAGGTCTTTGGTAGTGCAGCAAAGTGTGTTAAACAAGGTCCAGCAGGATTTGACAGCCAATCGTCATGGAGCCTTAAACTCGATGAAGCATTAGAATATATGTATGCTGGAAGGCTAGAGGAGTTACTGGTATTTCTTGCAAACTTTAGGTCATCCCTTCTTTAAAATTGTCTTCTCTTGTAATATTTTTATTGGACCATGCACGTACGTCAGCAAAATATGCGTTTAGTTGTCTTCAAGCATATATGCCATTAAAAGGAAGATAATAAAAATGCTTGTCAAAATCGATTAAAGTCTTAAAAGATAAGCCAATTTTCAGTAATATTGATTTCACCAAAAGTAAAAAAGTAGCGAGACCGCATTTTTGAAATAAGATCGTGCCTGAATGAGGAAAGATTTGAAAAAAAATTTGATACTCCCTTTAAATGAATATTTCAGTTTTGTAAGGCAAAAATATCCAGTAATTCACACCATAATTTAAATCACTAAAAACATTTCAACATTAATAGATTTGCAGTGACGTGTGACGTATTAATTTACTTGAGTAAGGACGTCTCCTTTTTAAATTTTAACCTTTGAAGCATTGTACTGGGTTATTACACAAAAATCTCCACCTTCCTACTTTGTACTTGTATAGTATAACCCCCTATAAATGCAATATTTCTTTATTGTAAGGCCAATGTTCAGAGATTCGCGTGGAGCAATATATGATAACTTTTTTCCCCGCTAGAATTAGTTAATTAATAATTTTTTTTCCAGAGAAAATGCATTTATAATTTGAATGGGGGTATATTACACATTTAGGAAAAAAATCCAATTTATGCATTACAATTTCACTATACATGTATATAAAAATCTGACAAAATGGTGCCTAGTCCGGCATGTTTGCTTTAACCCCTGCAGTATTTAGCATTGGAGGTAGGCCTATAATAAATGTATAATTCACCGATACCTTGGTATAACTGTATTTCACAATTACGAACAAGTTATATACATTATCTCGTTTCTTTTTACATTGTACAGCATTTAGCTTTAAAACCAACCGTCCAGAAACATATCTAGGTACGGGAGTACGGCTTTATTTTAAAATTCGAAAAACCCATTCCCCCGAACCCAAGCATCTATTCCTTCCACGATCCTCTATGCTTTCAAGGATATTTACAAATTAGCTTGAGCAATTTAATTCCAAACATTGTGCTAAACTTTCAAAGCGTTGCAGATTTGCATGCAAATGAATGGTGCTAGAACTGTGTTTACCGAAGCTGGAATTTAGGAGAACCGTTTCACCCATTAACAGGATCTAATCAGAATAAAGTGTTAATTATGACAATGACCTAACATGTCGTAGATCCTCAATGACCTCTTAAATCCTTAGCGTAGTGGATGGCCTGAGAATCTTATTAAGCCGGTCGTATTCCGCAGTCCTACTCAAGAACACAGCTTCTCATTTCAGCCAGCATTTCATTTGGCGTTTTATGCTTTTATCGAAGAACTGGGGAGTTACTAACAAAGTGCTTCTTGCCAAAGTCTTGCATTTTCTCCCCAATGCTTTTTTAATCCCCTTTTTCCTTCTGCTGCTCTTCTGACTGTCGCTGCTTCTCCCCCCTGACGCTCACCTCCTGCAGTGTGCTAATAATTAATTGGTCGCTTTCATGTCGTGCACCTGATTGGAAATTAGGGACGAGCGTGCCTCATTAGTGATGATGGTCGTCATCGTCGTTTGTGTCCGTCGGTATACCTCTATGCGTGGTTATGGAAACCTTTTATCCCATCTTTTGATACGCATCCTGACTCTGCTTCGGATTCATCGAAATCCTGCGTTTGGTTGTTTTCTAACTTGCGTTTTCCTCAAAACCCCCATGCCGTTTTGCTCGCGTGCACTGCGATTGAATGCAAGATGTCATCGAGGACATTTTATTCTCCATCTATTTCTTTTTCCGTATGACTGTTGGAGATGAGCGATTGATCGATTCGTATTGATCACAGAACTAATTGCCGCAGTGATGAATTTGCTAAATCTGGACTATTTAATGGCAGTACATTTTTGAGAATTAGCAGATGGTCATGTGCTCTCGGTTGAAGGAAAAACTTTGGTTTGAAAGTGCTCTTCGAGTATGCTCTTACCGGTTTTATCGGTTCTGAAATTATGCGGTTATGCGCAAAAAATAGCACGAAATCAAGATTGCATTTACCGTAGTTACTCGTGTAAAGGCTCTCCTTATTTTTACAAGTTTGCCCTCCTAAGCATTGTGAGGGGGGGCCTTACACGAGTAAATACGGCAGCTACCATTCACATGGTGGTCACAGGTCAGGGAAGTCAGGGAAAAAAGTGGTCATGGAAATGTCAGGGAAATTTTCGAGTGGTCAGGAAAAATTTTCCAAATATAAGCAAAATGCCTGTGTAACAAGTAGCAGTTATGTTGAGGTTGATAATATTGCTTTATATTCTTTGAAATTTGTTTGATAAATTTCAACAACATCAAATAAAGTGTGCTTTTCTTATTTAAATATACTTTCCTTCCCTGGGAAACAATATTTAAGACCTTTTAATCCAGCTAGACTTGTAAAAAATCTAGTGTTTTTCCAAGCTTCTGATTGCAATTGTTATTTTATTTTTCATTGACAAAAAATTGATATGCATTAACGAGTAAGTTTTGGTCTGAGAATTTTGGAAATTTGTCAGGGAAATTGAAAAGGAAAATTGTGTTTCCACCCTGATTCAGCTCTTCTCTTTTTCTTATTTCTACCTATGTTGTATATTATCAGATAAATCTGAATATTTATAAAACTAATTATTCTCAAAGTATTGTATTTATTTATAGCTTAGCGGCCTTTATCGCAAAATTTAAATTTTTATTTTAAATTAAAAATTAATATTAAACACTTGAATTATATGGCAGAAGAATTAATAAATGAGCTTTTTTGACAAGAATAATAGCACATTTTTTTCAGTTCAAAAATGTTGCAATTGCAAGTATTATTTGTCGGATTTGCAAATTAACACAAATTTTCTCCAAATACATCATTCTGGTATACGAATCGATCAATCTTGCAGAAAATTCTTTATCAGATTTGAAGTTAAAGGTCCAACTCAAGCCAGTGCTCGCAGCAAACGGTTTTTTTGTGTTTAATTTTGCATGCCTGTTTCTAAATAACATTGTTTTATTATGGTTACCAATATTATTTTATTTTTCCAAAGCCTCGGTTTCTATTTGTTGTAAATCCATTTTTCCATGTCTGATTTTTTATTTTTATGTTTTGTTTCGTCTATAATTTGATTCCCACTTCATTTTGAATTCTTCCTGTTATTTTCTAGGGCTCGTCCAATGAGTCACGAATCAACATTGCCAATGAGCGGACAGCGCGCTTGTTAAAATCCTAAGTGTTAATTTCTCACGAAATCACGCTAACCCATTTTGCCTTCTCTCTATGTCTAAAGTTCATCTGTATTACGTACGTTTGCCTTTTGTCTAGGCCAAAAACGTATTTTTTTGGGGGCTGCCGATGGTGCAAACCCAAATTGTATCAGGATCTTTTTCTGCCAACTTAACCTTAATTAATACCTTGTCATCTTAATTTTCATTATTTCACTCACCTGCCTCTTACTTTTCTGTCTTCTAAGCGGTTCTTCTACTGTTCCTTAAGACTTGTTGAGATAATTCGTTTTATTTGACTGAACATTTTTGCCACCGTAATATATTTTAATATAGTTATATTTTAATTTTAATAAAATTCTTTTAAAGAGTTGTATATGAAATTATGGAAAACGTTTTCGGGTTAATTACGTTAACGTTTTTGTATAAAAACAGACAAACATCTGAATTGTCACATGGAAAAAATTGTATGGCAGTTAGTGGTTTCATTTACCCATTCTCATATTTTAACATTATTACACACTAAAAACGCTGGGTTAAAATTTAACCCAATATTGAGTGCTATATGGACATACCAACTTTTGGGTTGAATTTAAGTGTAACAACCAATTGTTGGGTTAAAGCTACCCAACGTTGGATCAGTTATTAACACAGGTTACCCAAAGTTGGGTAACATTTGGTTGCTACACTTAAATTCAACCCAATGTTGGGATGTCAATATAGCACTCAATATTGGGTTGAATTTTAAACTAACGTTTTTAGTGTGTAATTTTGTAATTGGAGTTGATTGGAAAATTACTTTTGCAAGTGCATGATAGCCAATAAACGTTAAATTCATGTGAATTAATAAAGTGATTAATCACATCGAAAGAGTTTTTTTCGCATTTGCGTATCATAACAGCCATATTTTTCTACGGCAAATATATTGCGCTATTTTCATTAAAATTTTGCAGTTTTTGCTAATCCTTTAAAATACACGTTCCGGTGCACATGTTCCCTGCTGCTTTGAAACTACCGTATTTTGGCTTTTAGGGATAAATTATCATACTAATTTTCCCCCCTGGAATTATTTCAATGAAACCGCCTTAGTAGAAGAACTGCTTTCCTTCCAACCGTTTGAACACGGTGCATTTCTCTCTCTGCTTCTTTTCCTCCATTTTAGGGACTTTCCAATGAGCTTCGCATCAATTCGGCCAATCAGCGAGCCACTAAATTGCTGAAAGATTGAATTCTCCTGCAAATTTCCTACTCACTGATCCCATCCTCCTCTTCCTCCTCCAAATTCTTTGCTTGCGCCGCCACACTGTCGTCTTCTTCGTTTCGTCGTCGTCGTCGCCACCACAACCACCACCACTCCCATTGCTCTAGAATCGCCATCGTCTCATTTGCCAGCCATCTCTTATCACATCTGCGACACCAGAGGGCTTGCGATCAAAGACGGAAAACTGGAAAAATCGGAACCGTTTTTCGTCAATCGCTTCGGTTTCACCTGTAGTCGCTTCCGCGGGATAGACCGATCCCTCGAGAACCACGCCGAGACAAGATATGCTTCGTTTAGTTATTTTCGGGCATATCGGTGCACGGAACTTTCTTTAATTGCCATGCATCGGAAAACAAGCTTCGGATAGCGTCAGTGCAAGTTTGATCTTGGATCATGAAGGACAATTGTCGGTAATGTAACGGAAACTAAAGATGTTTAAATTGATTTCATGCATCTGCAATTCTTTAAATAATAGAATTCAGCAAATGAATCAATTTATTAAGATTTTTTGCATGCCGTACGACTTGTTTTCCGGTGATGGCAATTGTAAAAACAGGTGCACTCGTAAGTTCGAAATTGACGTCCATAGTACGCGCGTCATATTTTGCTGTTATTCAATGCGTTGTTTCATTCTGTTATTGCCCCTTGTTTAAGTTTAGGATATCTAAGTGGTGCGACTTACACGCATTCGAGTCCCTTTCTCGTGGAAAATTGATCAAAGTCATATTGCCATGGTGAGCGCTGAACAAATGTCTGGAAATGATTGTGCTTCGCAGTCTATTGTTTAGTCTAATGCTCGTCATTCATTATTTGTATTTCGTGTAACTTGGGAAGATCCATCGCAAACTTTTCGTAAGTTTTTAAAACCCTAAGGTACTCGTGGCTTAGCGCTCTAACGTTCTGGTAGTACTTTCTAAATTAATGGTAGTCAAATTTGATCGAGCAGGACTTTTATTGAACGTAACAAATATAAGCATTGTTAGCTTCAAACAGTAATGGTTGAAAACATTGATTTTTCAACTTATGTCAGCATGGAAATGTCATTTGGTAGTAGGTTAAATCGATGAACACAGATTTAGCCAATGAAAAAAATGAAAATTAGCGATTTTATGAAATCAATTATGGTCAATATGACATCGTGGAAGGTACTAAAATTGCAAATAATATTAAACTATAATGTGCAGTCCATAGGGGTTTTAGTTATAGTAATACATGCCAGTCTTGACAGATAGACGTTTCTCGTCATCCCGCATTTTTCATGGAGTTTATCCTAGATTCATGTTTTGATCGAAATTTAGTTCAATGAGAGTTGCACGCACTTCATTTCTGTAAATACTTCTCCCACCTGTTTCCACTACGTACGATTCAGACTCTGTTCGGGTTTTCCTTTAATTGTTCCTCTTTGTGTGTTTCAATAATATCGAAAGAAAAAGCGTAGGACGGTTCGATTTTTTAGAACTGAAAATTTGCATGGCCACGCAGGCTGTGAAGATTTTTTTCCTATTTTTTTAAGAAAATGCGAAGGATTATTTCTGTGGGAACCGAAGGCTGTTTTCCGTTCCTGCGATTCTTGTTCCGTGCCCTGCTCTCGTTTGTCTTTGCCGTCTGCGACACGCGAAATAATGCATTTTTGTTGCATTTCTTTTTTTTGTATATAGACACATGTGCAACGTTATTATTCAGTGGAGTGTTTGTCCAAACCACTCTTGATTAAGTATCTTTTGTTATTTATATTTGGATGTTTGCTCAGACCTCCATTCCTACGAACTCGATTAGTTTTGATTATATTTAACCATATAATGTCTTTGCATCGAATACCAAATCCTTGACCAACTTATTTATCCCTAGGATTTTTTTTCTCTGCCATGAAATGGAGATTTGAGAATTCTTGCTGGTATTTATATAGCCACGTTTTTTTGCATATTTTTATCGAAAAGTTTGCGTTTACCATTCTTGTATATTTTCCCCTCCTCTCTCGCAACATCATTCATTGTCACGCGCATTTAATCGTGTGTTTGTATGTCATCTGAGTCCTTTAACATATCGTACTGTTGCTAGTCTGCAAGGGCCGTTAACGATTCTAGACAGTGCACACTTCAGCAGAATTTCATTTACTTATTCTAAGAGGTGGGATCAAAAATTGATCAAAAACCGCTTATTCCTCACTTGTGGCATTCAATTAAGTTTTAATTGGCTCATCTCTTTACCCTTCGCTGGTTTTTGCTAGGTCTCGAATCGTTGACCGATATGTTATTTTAATAGTAATATTGCAACCATATTATGAAATATCCCATTATTGCATTTACCATTTTTCCTAATTTGTCACTGGAGATAACACTGCAGGCGGCGATATTCGTTTAGAAATGATTTTTTTTTTTTTTTTTGATGAAATGCCCATATTTGCCCGAGCAAGTATTTGTTTCGCTTCTCCGAGATGTAGTCTCTGAGCAAGAGTAGTGCATAAGTAATCTAGCTTAAAACTGAAGAGACATTTGCAATAATTTTCCGAGAGTCTTTTAGATATATAAGCGGAATTTACTTTATAGCCAGTGAATTCAAGGAGCTTTTATAATACTCCTGAAATTCGTAATTTCTTAGTTCTGGGTTACACGTACTGCTTTTTTTTGTGTTGAAAACACAATGGCCTGTTGATTTATGTTAATTCTTAGGCTAGAGAATAACCACTGGTGTATGGAAAAACTAGAAGGATATTTTTTTTTTCGGCTGATATGCAACTTGAAGAATAACAATGATGCCTAGAATTGCCTACATATAGGTGTATAAACAAATAGAGAACAGAATACCGTATATCTATCAAACCGACTTTTTAATAAAACTCGGCACCTCAGTCATGCAAATCTTAGAAAAAAACTGAGACGCACACACACTTTTGCCTTCGATTTCAAATTATGTACATGTTGAGACCTTTATCGTAATTTTGTTGAATCAGAATTAATTTTTTTAACTCCTAAATTATCATGTTTATTAAAAAAAAAATGAAATTTTATCAGGTGAACTTTTATTTTATAATTTGGACCATATAATTTTGGACATAATTTCAGAATTTTATTTTTAAATGGGCCTATACAATAACATTCATGTACTATGCTTTTTTAAAAAAAAAAATTGCCCAGTTAATTAAATTGGTAAGGTAGAAGATTACCCCTCCATAAGGTTTGGTACATCACCTCAAAAGAATTCCGCAAATCGCGTTGGTTCCTCTCCTTCGACTCCTACTTGTTAATTATTGTACCATGTAACAATGTAACAACGATCCAACTAACTGGACTTAATCGCCCTTTGCTCCCAAATGCTTGTAATTCATTAATCTCTTCCTCCCTTCTCTCTCGTTCTCCTTGGGTTAGAAACAACAAAAAATCAAATGTGATATTAATATTGACGCTTTCTACGTTACTCTTATTGCTAAATGCCATGTACTAAACAGCATTACCATCCATACAGATGTATTGTATGAAAATACTCTAATGTACTTATTACGCGCGGAACCCAGTAATGAAGAATATGCCGCCGAATTCTTACGCAGAGGTCCGAATAGTTGACGACGAATGGAAATGGTGTTTCCTATGTAAGCATGTTCGCGGTTAAATTCCCATTAAAAGTAATTATTGTTAAGAATCTAATGCGTCATTTTGTGATTTTCTAATCAAATATTTGATTTCGGTTTCAGTGATAAAGCGTGATGCCTGCAGTCGTACGTTCGTCTTATTTCGCAACAGCCGAAACTTTAAAGGTAAGAAAATTGCCTTGCCATTGGTATGATCAACGGCAGATCTTCATTAGATTTAAGAGGGTTGCATATCAGAATAACCCTTTTTTACTAAAGTATTTTATTTAATTTTGGAAACCAAGCTCTTTTTTAAATTTATATGGAGTTTTCAATTTCCCATTAAGCCGGCCACACACGAGGCAACTTATTGCCTGAAATAAATTTTCTAATAATTTTCTCGTGTGTGTCGAAATTGAAATTTATTTACTAGAAATAGAAACTTATTTCTTG
>JAQGCC010005465.1:0-11487 GCA_034698905.1 Xestoiulus laeticollis
CATGTTTAATGAGTGTTTAAGACTAAACATGTTTAATGAGTGTTTAAGACTAAACATGTTTAATGAGTGTTTAAGACTAAACATGTTTAATGAGTGTTAAAGACTAAACATGTTTAATGAGTGTTTAAGCTAAACATGATACTTGATGGAATATCAGTGTTTCCATAGGTTGTTATGTGAAATTTGAATACATTTGTCACCCAAGTTTTAATCCAAGTTAACGATATTATTAATTAACACAATCTTAAGCTATTGGAAAATTGGCTCGACTGTCTGGAGATAAAACCTCTTGTATAATATGGTGGCCTTTCTACTGCGCAAATCCTTGTAGCCCAAGAGAGCTAAGCTTGGTTGCACGTGTTGTAATCATCATTTATCATGTTGTGGACAAGTTTAACGTGCTCTTTCACAAAGACTATTTGCCATTCCGCTCGAAAGATCATGTTTTCATGCAGCACAATATGATTCAATAAGGTTTCTTGTCTTTCATAAAATGATCTTCTAAGAGAATGATTGAAGATGAACAACGATTGGGCAGGCATCCGTGGACTGCGCCTTTCACTAACAATTGTTAGGCTATTTGTGATTGCTACAATTATACCTACATCGGAATACTTCAAGTGACGACAACAATAGAAAACCCTCAATTTCTTCGCCACTTGATGCTCACTTTGTAATTGGTATCTTTGGCTTCCGTCATCTTCTTTGATTTGACAAATATCCATTCTCTTGAGTTCCTTCCAAAATCGAAGAATTGTCTCATACATTACATGTATAACCCTGTAAATATCCCTATA
Organism: Xestoiulus laeticollis; assembly: GCA_034698905.1. Lineage (NCBI taxonomy): Eukaryota > Metazoa > Arthropoda > Diplopoda > Julida > Julidae > Xestoiulus > Xestoiulus laeticollis. The sequence goes on from JAQGCC010005465.1 coordinate 798, forward strand.
ATGTAAAAGCTTTTTCATTACAAATTCACGTAGGCTTTATGCACTTAATTCGTTATTCAAGGCTTTCAGAGTTCATCTTATAACATATTAATTAACGGCCACCCTATGACCCCTTTTTACATTTAGGGATTCATTTCTAGTGCTGACTATAGTCTGTATTTCTAAACATTAAAGGATAGACCTATGCTATTTAAATTTATACAAAAATGTGACATACTAATAAACTAAAAATACTAAATAACAACATGTATAACTTGTAAATCAAACCTCATTCCAGTTTTTGACGTTGTACAAGAATTGTAAAATCTACTGATTATCAGAAATTAATGGAATTTTGATATTTCACGAAATATTGAACACGATTCTTGCAAATAAGTTACTTAAGGGAGTATAATGTATTGTATTGTAAATTGGACTTTAGGCCTACTCTAAGCACAAAGAAACATAATTCCAGTGGTAATATGACAAACTTTAGAACCTTTATAAAATCATAGATGACATGTATATAAATCTGATGGTGAGTCATAAAATGTCAATATAAAAGGTATACATGTAAATGCATTGATTAAAACCATACAAAATTACAAGAAGTAATACTAAAAAAGCAGGACTTCTATTGATAAACTACTATACATATAACGATCGAAAAAGTATTTTTCAAATAGAATTCCAGTTATCCTAAGAATGCAAGTAATTTCTAGGCAGATTTTCAGTGGACACTGCATTCATAAGATGACTAGGTATACTAGTATTTACATGCATACTGTGAATGTGCAAGTACATGTACTAGTACATGTACATCTCTTGCAAGTTCTGACTTATAAGAAATGCTTTTGTATGCTATATATTGTTTGGTGGACATCTCATAATTTCTAAAGACAGGTGTTAATTTCGAAATTTCGACACCTCAAGATGAGGATTTCGTTCCATCTTTTCAGCACTTTGCTCCAATGCACTTGAGTTTGTGCTCAATCCTACATGTATACAGTGTCATCCGCTCTGAAATTACTTTTTCCGTTCGATGTAATCCCGTCCATTGGTGGTGTACATGTATTTTCTTGATCGTCACGCATGACTGCCATTCTTCCCCCTTTTCCTCTTCACGTTAAGTCCATTTTTGCATGGAGAATTAATAGCTGTAAAGACGTACGAGTACACGCACCTTAATTGACCCGAGCAGATTTTCGTTGCGTGTAAAATAACGCTCCATTAAAGCGCGCTGCTAGGCTAATTACGCACGATGATTTTCTCAGATACCGTAAACAAATGTCAAAGAGTTAGTCGAGCGACGTACAAAAGGTCTCGCCACCATGATGCTCAGGAATGTCTTGGTGACAAATGTCTTGCTGCGAGCGTCATTGGAATAAGCGTGCTGTTCAATCGAAAAATCCATAGAGATACAGCTCATGATCATCGCCCTATTCATACCTGTTGGTGATCTATGCAATTTAGCTTGAACCAAGCAAAAAAAAACTGAAAAACGATATACGGAAGTACGAGGTTATGCTCAAGAAAACTGAGGCGGTAACATCCTTTTCTCGAAGGGTTCACTGTTAAAAGTTTGAGCATGAGCATCTTCCATATAGTGCTACGGTGAACACATTATTAATTTTAGCCCCCAACAGCTATATCTGAATCTAATGTAAACAACCCTTAGGGTAAGGACAGATTGGGGGCATGAATAGCATGAAGCATGGCATGATCTGAATGCAGCATTACGATTGGGCAATCTTGAAACTCCCGCCATCGGGAAACCTATCGAACGCTACATTTCAGGACATGCCATGCATCCATGCTATTCTATGCTCCACGCTGTTATATGGTATAGCATGATGAAAGGCAACATCTTAAATGTAGCGTTCCGATTGGTTTTCTGGTGGCGGGTTTTTTTCCGATTGACCAATCGGAATGCTGCATTCAGATCATGCCATACTTCATGCCATTTCATGTCCTCAAACTGTTTTTACCCTAAGTACTTGCTCCTTTGTAATCAAGGTACTGCAACTGTGACCTGCCTACCCGACTAGTCTGGATGTTGCTATCTTCTAATGGCTCCATGCCATCACATCTATACAGTAGAGCCTGTCTAAAATAATACTCTTGGGACCAGGGGAAAATATTATTTCAGAAAAATTCATCTGTATACAGCTGCAAAATAGGGAATTTCCCCTTTTTGAATCCTTCATGAGTTACTAGCTATTGGTCGACACTATTTACACAGCTGCAAAATAGGGAGTTTCCCCAAGTCAGTAGTTATTGGGTATCACAAGCAAAGTTTAATTGTCCTGCATCTCCTTGCCATTTTTGTTTCCATGTTTGATATTTACAAATTCCCTTAAAAAATCATTGGGACCAATAAGTTATTAAATATCGCTTTATGGAGGTTTATTATTTTATACATGGGTCTCAAGTCGGGACTGGCACATTTTATTATTAAGACTTTTCCATTTGTTAAAATTGTCTTAAGATATAGGGCCTACAGCTAATACATTTTTTACCAATTTTGTTTTCAGACACGAAGATTAATAAATATTTTTTGTATGACCCCACTGTACTATAACTGACTTCTTTTAGCTACAAATCGTAGAGGTTTAACAAATACAGGTAATTTGTATTATATATGAGTATAGCCTGAAGATACATTTGATCCCATCTGAAATTAATTTAATTTGAGTAAGGAGTCACGTGACTCGAGCATTGCCTCCAGGTAAGAATAGTTTGTCGGCTGCATTATTTTGCTGGCCAACAACGTTGTTCAAAGATGTTAGTATGTATGTCCTCAAGACCATTTACCAGCTCGAATTTAGTTAAAACCCGAGCTTCCTTAACTTTACTAAGAAAACCGGGGATGAAATTCAATGACAGGATTCCCCCAGGCGTGGAAAACCCGGAATTTTCTGGGAAATTAGATATCAGATGATATTTATATTGGATATTGGATTTTGGTATAAAATTGAGCTTCCTGACATGACTCAGTATCCTGTTTTCAGCATACATTTACACGTAGACATGTAATATGATCAAATTATAAATTACATATTTTTGTACATGTAAAATATTGATAAAAGCGTTGGTCTTTGCACATTCTACAATGTACATGTATACAGTATCACCTGTGTAAAATAATACCCTCTCTAAAATAATAAAATCTACCGGTCTTAACTTGGGACCCATATAATATTAACCGTTATAAAGTGATATTTAATAATTTAATAATAAGGAAATTCCCTATTTTGCAGATGTATACACTATTGCATGTATACAGATGAGCCTGTCGGTTTTTCTAGCTTTTTTTGGAGTGCAAAAAATGTTATAAGCTAGTATATCGTGACTCAAAATTAGCCAGGTGAGACTTTTCTCACCAATATAGTCTCCAAGATTCACTAATAATAGCTTTTCTTTTTCGTATGAATGCCCGAAATAATAAGGCGATTGAAAACTTTAATATACAGATCAACGATTAACTTCCAAAAACTCTTGGAATTGCGTTCTTATTCCCAAGCTTTTTTCTAAATAAATGTCTTCTGTAAATTTGTTTTAAAGTAAACAATTGATTTCTTCATTCAATAAGTATTTAACAAATAATATAATATTTTTTTTAAAAATAATAATATCCCTATTAGTTAAACTTTTTTAAAACTTTGTACATCTCTGAAATCTTTCCCTTATCTCAGCACTGCTACTTTTTATCCATATTTTTTAGGTTGTAGGGAAAGAATGTCATCCAAGTCATGGCTTAGATCTCTTCTTTGAAGTGTAACTGGCCCGTGATCCCCATCTAAACAACATCAACGTTAAATGAGCACAAAAAGAGTGTTTCTAAAAAAGCAAGCAAATTTCCTGACTCTGCTGTTTTTGCATGAATAGATTTTGATCCGACGCATTTTTGTCGTCATTAGAGGATGTAGAATAGGCTGGGGGTCATTGATGGAAGGAGTGCACAATGGCGAGTCGGTTTGGATGGGATGCACCAGTGGTCACTGGCAGGAAGTTGCAACTGGGGCAAGGATGATGCACGATGCTTTGAAACAATGATTTTGCAAAAGGGGGAGGAGGAGGAGGAGGATTGTGGAGTTGGATCAAAATAGAGAGGTTCTAGTCCTATGGACCAACTTGGATTCGGGACACATTACGCTTGAAACAATGGATAATGAACAATTCGAGGCGTTATCGTACGATCGCCTTTAAAAAATGAACAATAATGATGATGAACGAGGGCTATGATATCCTGGCGATGTTTTATGAGGGTGTAAAATGTTGGGATATCATAGCTCCAATTTTGTATCTTGCCCTTCACTAAAAATCCAACCACCTTGTTGACTGCTAACGACTTTACAATAGACAATTAGCTTACATAAATGTAATGGGTAGAAATGCTGCTGCGAACATGCAATTTGCAGTCATTATCTACTATAGAAATGTAATGTTCGAGTTCTAAATTACCAGTTTTGCAGGCTTAAAAAGTCAACTACGTGGTGTATATGCGACATCCAACAGTCAAATCTTCATTCAAGGTCCCCACACAAAATGAAATTTACAACTTCCTTGACCTTTCCTGTTTTTAAGATGGAAATAAAAAGTACTTATTGTATGTATGACAATATGTTAACTTATTGTCTTGTTGCTCAAAGAAATTGTTTTAGAGATAATTTACAATTTTCAGCTCGAGTTCAACTTGGGATCACACATTCAATTATTAGAATAAGTTTTTTTTTTCCCATTTTATATCTGGATTAAAAATCATATCTAATTAAATTTAGTTTTTTATTAGGAATATTCGCGACTATTCATGCCATTAAATAGTTGTACAAGTGGACATTTTTTGATAAAGAGGGTTGCATATCAGAATAAAACTTTTTTTCTAAATTATTTTTTAATTTAATTTTGGAAACTGATAGGAACAAATGGAATATACGAGGACCTAGCATAAATATCCTATTATTTGTTTAAATTTTTTGTTTATGTATATGCATATGCCATTTCATGGAAATATGTCTGTAAAGTTTATACTTGTTGAGAGTCTGGTAAACATTACGGACATATTTCCATGAAATAGAATATACATATACATAAATTTAAACAAATAATAGAATATTTATGCTAGGTCCTCGTACATTCAATTTGTTCCTATCAGTTTCCGAAATTGAATAAAAAAATAATTTAGAAAAAAAAGCCTCATTTTGGCATGCAAACCTCTAGAAAAGCATCGACAAACATTTAATTTTTTGTATTTTTATTTCCGTAAATAATGTTAAATTACTTGTCTTATTGGTCTCATATATCCTTAATTAGCAAGTCCCATCAATCCCATTAGATTCATGTGGTTTTGGTATGGAACTGCATGGGAATTTTCACTTGGGGATGTAGTTAAAAGTTAACTGGCAATGTGAATGCAAGTGTATATGTCGAATTCCCCTGACTATTTTCAAAATAAATCATTGTTCCTGCATATTCCATGCAGCTAGATCTGTCCAATTTCCCTGCCAAAATTCCAGGTTTTTCAAATCTTGGGAAAACCTATTAATGCCATTCATGTGAAAACCTTGCATGTACACTATACAATGTATGTTCTTATTCAATTAAGCTATAGGAAGCAAGATTTTCATTTCAATTCAAGCTGGTGCATTTTCTTAAGGATATTAAGGGCATACTGAGGTCATTGAAAGTCGTTATTGGCCATTAAAACGATGTCCTCCTAACCATATCTGCTACCTTCGGGCAACTCTCTATGCCACGCGACTCCTTTCTCCAATTAAATTAATTTCAGATGGGATCTGATGTTTCTTCAGGCTATTCACATGAGACAGGACCATAAGAAAATGCAAATTATTTGCTCAACCTTACCTGAAGAACCATCAACGTTACCTTCCCAATTTTCTGGCCAATTTTAAGAGATCTTTGTAATGGTTGCATCTTTGAAGGAACGATAGAGTATTGGCTCTCGAAATTCAACGCTTACATATTTAATGTTATTATCATAAATATGCATTAACACATAATTTTGAATGTAAATGTGTTGAGTAGAAACGTTGAACTGCGCTAAAATGCCAAGTACATTCGGAAGTGGATTTGCATTTATTTTTCTCCTCTACTGCGTGCATGCCAGAGCCTTAGATCGATGCTTTATTAAGAGATTCGGTCTTTAACCCTTAGGGGAAGTCCGCCCTTATGCTTAATTCAATTCACGATGGAAATGACCGAAAAATGAGAACTAAAAGCAGATGAAAGTACACAACAAAAAGCGCAACTATAGTACTATGTAACGATTTAATGTTTTAGTAACTTATGGGTACCTTTCACTTTATCAATCTCACCTGTGGATGAATTCCTGCTAAGAACACAAGTGGATAAAATTCATGACCACGTCAACTTTAAAGAGGAAAAAAAACAGATGGAATAGAAATGTTGATTATTGTGAATGCCTCTGCTGTTGTCTTTTAAATGAAGCGCCGTTATGATATAACCACTGAACACGTGATGTAAATGAAGCGCCGTTAAAATATGGCTGGGCATTCTATTCATGTATTAATTCGCTGAAATGACGTCACTTAATGCAATTGCAAAAGAAAATTTAAACAAGCTGTCTGATTTTTATTTCGTCTAAAGGAAAAACGAATTGTCGTCAGTCTTGCTTTAAACCTGGTTTACATGTAAAGTTATGTTGTCAGTGATCGTTTTGTCGTCATGCAAGACTGACGACAAAACGTTGTTTGAACACCAGTTATAAACCAGATCGAAGTTACATGTACACGTATAGCAGAATCAAAGACGAATTATAAAAAAGTTGAACTATATACAGAGCAAGTCAAACTTTTGTGGATTACATTATGGTAACTTTAAACAACTGTTCTAAATTACGTCCATCATGAGTGTTGATGTTACGGCGCTTGACAACTTAATCTAGGTAGTAGTTGGGTTTAATTTCTTAAAAGTTTCCCATATTTCAGGCCATTAGCATGCCCACATATTGCCTGGGACCATTAACTTGCTCATTTCTGTAAAAATGTAGCTGAGTGCATCTCTAAATGCGTTACTCCAACTTCTAGAAGCCATATGTTTCAGGGCCTATGACCAAAGCAGAATTTAACCGAAAAACAAATGTTTTCTTAAACCTCCAACGATGGGCATTGAACTGATCAAAGGCATGTTTCAAAACCTATAGAGAGGTGCCCAAGTTAGATAAAAAGTTCATTACAAAAACCAACTCAAAATATCAATTGGATTCCATCTATTCCAGCATGTTATGTCACGGAAACTACTTATGATAGTGAATAATAGTAGAACGAGACAGTTTCTTTATTGCTTTATGTCCTATCGATTGGCGGGAAAACGCAGCAAAAGAATTATGGTAAAAAACGGTTTTGGAAAAACATGTGATACATGTATTTTTGAAGTTGCTTTTAAGGTTTCTTTAAGACTTGTTGACTGGATGAAACCTCATTATGGTACGACGAACGGTAATTGAATTATGTAGGTAAAAAAGCAATGGCGGTTGACAAAGATGGCGGAAGTTTAAGGCCCAAGACGAAGAGATGCCCATGAACAGAGGGGATTGGCTGTTTACTCTTATCCAGAAAGTGCATTCGTTTAAATGCGCGGTCTAATTACTAAGGATCGTGATGTGTAGGCTATAACCGTAATCCACAAAGTACGCCATATTTCAGAAATATCCTTAATTAACTCCATTTTACGACGTAGACTCGAGAATTATTACCGAACACTAAGAATATCTTTATTTACAAAAGCCTCCGCAATCTAATTGCACTTTCTCCGTCAAACAACACCTATAGCCAATCTGAGGCTCCGTAAATCTGGTCAGGTCAAGGTGGACGCCTATGCGTCTAGACAAGGGGCGTGGCTAACTATGTGGGGCATTAAACCTGGTTTGCTAATGATGGGCCAATGAGAAGCGATGATAAAGCTTTAATGGAAAATCTTGAATTAAAAATCTTGCATCTTATACATTTATCGTTTCATTTGAATATTCAACCATTGCTTTAACAATTAAAGACTGGTTCACACGTGCTGACTTTTGTCGTATCAAAGTGGGTTTTTTTCCTTCGACTTTTTGTCAAAATGTCGTAATGTCTGCGAAACAAACGAGTGTTTAAAAACCTTTGTTTTTTGTTTAAAACCTTTTATTAATATACATGTACATACGCTACAAAGCGCTCGGTAGCGTAAGTGCTACGTTGATTGTGCAACAAAGCGCTTATAATATGACGTCACTGGTTTTGCGAAGATGTCAATAGAGCTTCGTAGTGTCGTTGTGTAACATTGTGCAGGGTAGCTTACAATGCTACGTTATCGACAACACTGTATTTTAGCGTACACGACCAAGTCAGCGTGCACGCTAAGCAGACGCCCCTACCGTACACGCTAACGGATCAATAGTTAGCGCAAGTGCAGTACGCTAAAATACAGTTCTGCCTATAACTTAACGTTATGAAATGCTGCTCATTCTCCCTATTTACACATCAAAACTATAGGGAGCGCTCATGCCGTCTTTGCAAAAACCATGACATTAATGAGTGCTTCGTCGCGCAACAAACGTAGAACTTACGCTACCAAGCGCTCCGTAGCGGAACCGTTTTATGTTGATCAATGCATTTTTTACATCAAAAACTGCCATTTATTGGTCGCAATAGTGTCAACGAACTGTACTAAAATTTGATATAGATGAAAATGTTCCATGAGACTGACCTGTACAAGAGATTTGAGCTCTCTCGACGTGTGAAAGTTGGTCAAATAAGACCTGAAAGAAGTTGAAACAAGCAGACAACCAAGTCAAGTTAAATAAAAGGTTTAATTACATTTTCATCCGAATATACCAACCGACCCATGCCAGGAAATGTAAGCTCGTCTGAATTGAGCATTAGTGGATTTCAACAGTATAGGTATATTCACGAATTCTATCTCGTCTACATTCCTGCATCCTGTCCGCTTTAAGCTTTATTTTTTGGAAATTTGGTTAATCTATCCCCATCCTCCAAGCTAATCAATTACGGATTAGGCCCTATAATAAATTTCAAATTCGTCGGAATTTTACTCTGTAAAATAGAATTTGTAAAAACGAACCTACAGTATATTGCTTCAAAGTTTTTGCTGAATTACTATATACAGGCCTTTGTGACCTATATACATGTATAACTTTTCCCCCAAAAAATATTTTATCAGTTCCTGTCTCCAGGATCTTTTAAGTCAATTATTACCCTATAATTATAGGTTAAAGTTGATTTACTTTTTATTGTTTTTTTTTCGAAAAAACTGTCTAAAATAAAACTTTGATGAATAAGGGAAAGCTTGAAATGTGCATGATGGATAACTGTTTACAAAATAATCATACCAATTCCCGAGATACAAAAAGAAGGAAAGGAATCCCAACTATTTCTCGCCCTCTTCAGTGTCCGGTTTACCACAACATATTTTCCTTTCTTTTTATCTGCAGGAAAAGAGGTTTATCGTTAGCATTACGGTTCATTGGATAGACAATTTCAAATGGCACTGACCTATACACCATGAAACCCCTTGTTTACACCAAAGTTTTATTATGCCTAGTCTACATCGAGGAAACAATTTCATAAAACATGAAACTCGAAACTATTTCATGACAAAAATGTTGCACATGAAATGTTTTCATATTTATCTGGTGCAGCATGTATCGTTAAACATGGTATCCAAACCCAATGCAACATCGTTGAAACATTTCATGAAACAGTTTCATGTTTCATGTTGGTATAGACTAGACATTTGGAGAAATTGCAATATATCTTCAGTTGTGCTCTAGCTTTGTTCATAAAAAGTTGGCTTGATGCAGTTTTAACATAGGGCATAGGGCCATGTTAAGAATTCAATTATATCTTCATTTGAAATGCAAGAACTGTCACTTACACTAGTTTTTTTTCTCCTAAATACAGCGCATATTTCCCTTCTTCTTGCACAATGATCTCTCACGTTTTTTTTCAATTTGTTTTCTTATTTCTTAAGAGGATTCGGAGCACCCATTTGCGAAGTGAGGCGTCGCAGTTTTGTGAAAAATCCTCTTAGGGAAGTAAATTGCTTTTTAAAAACAGCGTGATTCACTCGCCTTATCTGAACCCACTGCTGAATCGGAATGAGAATAAATGCGATAGGTATCTGCTTAAGAAAAGGGGGGCTGGGGTGCATTGTATGGTCCGTTGACCCTTGTCCAGCTGCGGGGGTGGACGGTGTATAATTACCATCACGATCCTACAGGTGCTCAACCACCTCCAATCCTCCTACGCTTTTTAAGATGGAGGCTATTTGATGTATTCAAAACAGGAGATCGATGTCAAATACTTGAACCACGAGGCGTGCTTGATGGTTCATACCTTGAAAAAAGGCGAACTCAATTCTAATTACGAAAAATAAGTACTTTATAAAACTTTGGGATTCTACTCGTTTACTAGGAGTGCTTATTCCCTTCATGGAATTCCCACAGAATGAAATTTTCAACAGTTTTCCCTGTTAATTCTGACGATTAAAATATTCATGTATTCAAAATAGGACAATATACCTAACACGTTTTTGTCCTATAGCTCAATGAAACGTTTTAAGAACACAATTTACAATAGGCTCCTTCACGCGAGAGCTGTTAAGGCTGAACTGCACACCCCCATTCCTATGGGGAAATTTTGATACATACTTTCAAAAAAACTACTTGTTATAA
>JAQGCC010005466.1:0-11481 GCA_034698905.1 Xestoiulus laeticollis
ACGATCCATATCCATGTTATCAAACAAACACCATGCGCTCCCTTCTAACCAAGTTAAATAAAAGGTTTTAATAACATTTTGTGGAATTTCGGCGTACTGTGTGTCGAAAAGAAAATTTCTTTCCTGGAAATTGCAATTTATTTCCAGAATTTAATAATATTCTTGTCAGGATATTTATTTCGGTTTCCCGACCAATCACGAAAATCTCACGTGCATGTTGCTAGACTAATTTCCCATTTTCCATATCGATCAGTGCTGTCGATATAGGGATAATTGCACGATATTGTTAGGAAATTCCGAAATTTGTTGCTTCATGTGTGTGGCAAAAATTTAAATTTGTTCTTCGGCATAAATTGTCCGAAAATTTGGGGCAGTTTATTTCGGTCGATAAATTGCCTCGTGTATGGCCGGCTTGATGGGGTTGATTTTGTGTGTATAGAAATTAACAAGGTTTGTTTTTAGACATGTGCTACGAGCGGATTTACATCACCCACAACCATGGCGACCACGCTGCTGAACTGCCGGTCATCCTGGCTGTGGTCTGCGGAAAACAGGCCCTGCCAGTCGTCTTCGCTGCCCCAGAGGTGATGCATCGTCTTCGGACACAGCGGCTGGGGGAGATCATATCCGAGCAGCAGAAATTGGTAATGGTCCAGGAATTCATGCTTTTCGAATGCTGGATAACACGACGAGGATAGGTTTGGCTTGCCCCATTATTATTTTGCTAATTATAGTTTATTGGTTTGCAGGAAACATTAGTCGAGTTAAGGACGTGCGAGCCGGGTAGTACACGCACACCCATTTTGGAAAGTGGCGAGTTTTCCATTTCAATTCTACCAAGCCAGCATTCAGAAACTTGCTATGGTAAGCGAGACTACAATTTTTATCATGCTATTCAGGTTTTGCCATACATAGGGTAATAATGTATAGCAATATATTAAGACGGATCGCTACCGCCCAACTTACAGAAAATGCAATGGCAAAATTGCGTAAAAGATCCAGATTCTTTACATATAAGGTTTTGATAATAAAAACAGTTATACCTTGTTGAGAAATTGACGGGCAATGGCTACTAATTGATAAATTTTGTAAGGATTTTTTTTAAAGAAATAAGTAAAGTAAAGAACAATACAAAATTACACTTGAAAAAATTCAAATATTGCTTGAACATGTGAATTAGAAGTTTTTTAACATGTAATTTTGTATTGATCTTAAGTTTACTTTTTTTTAAAAAAATAGCCTTAGAAAATTTACAAAATTTGTCAATTAGTCGTCATCGCCGGTTAATTTCTCATTGTGCATCTCACATGCATTGTGACGCGTTTTTTCCATAAACGAAAAACATGACTTAATAAGTATATGTTAATTTTTGGTTGGTCGGGCCGAATTTGGCTTCGTCAACAATCGACAACAACTACAAAGTATAGTAGAACCACTTTTAGATCAAATTGGCCAATTAAAAATATTAGAGGGGTTCTATACTGTATCTGGAAGTTTACAGTTCTGATAATCTATCTTGGAATCACCATTTAGCAAAGATTATGGGGCAGCAAACAGCCGCATGCCGCACTATTTTTGGAATAATGCGCTCCTGTCTAGAATTTTCATTGGATAACTAAGATCGAGGATGTGGAAATGGTCCATTGGAAGGCAGCCATATTCGTTAAGGGCAGCTACCAGCATTCCACGAGTGTAACAGAAATGCTTCACTCTAAGTTGGGACTCATTGTGAACCAGACGCAAAATCTTGTTTAAAACGTATATTCACAACAAAGACCAAAGATAAAAATTACATTGGGCATACAATTCATTGTTTCAAATGCTTCCTAATGATAGTTTAAATTCACTTCACTTTCAATTTAAAAAATGTGGTTGTTGGTATAGGAGCATAATTTACTCCTGAAAATGGGTATGATTCCCCCACCACCACAATTCATATGCATGTACATTAATTGTTTGCAGAGTTGTATCAAATTAAATTGAAAAACCAATTCAAAAATAATTTGATCTTTATGTTGACTTACAAATGGATAATCAAGAGTTATTAATGTTTGTATTCTATGTATCATTCAGGATTCATCCTGTACCAAAACAACGAGCCTATTCTCGGGTATACTGGGGATTCTGGTTTCAACCGAAGTTTATACGATCAGCTGTTTGTCGCCCAGAACGTCGTAATTGATGCCCGTACCTGTTCCACGTATGAACATGCAGGGGTAAGTTGTATGAGATTTTTTTTCTCAAATAGCAAATACAAGTTTTATGGTGAGGCCACACACCCGTCGAATGGTACTCACCAATGTTTGTTAAACGCAACAAACATTGGCGCAAATGCTACATGCTGGGATTTAATTTGTGGACTAGGCTCCCTTACGTGCCACCCTGCGGTTTGGTTAGGGGGCGCTTATGTCTATGTGTTTTTAGGTGGAGCTTAGGATTTAGTAGCTGCGGACACATTGCCATATTCACTCGAATTGACAAATGACCGTACATTGCATTGGGCAAGAGTACCATCCAGACATCATGCTCCGTGGTCGCTTGACGGGTGTGTGTGGCCAAACCATTAGAAATGCTAGGTTTCCTACATGTATGCATTCTGCATGTTGCGCTGAAATGAAAATCAAAGATAAAAATTACACATGGTCTAGCTACGGTTCATTATTTTAATTTGCTCATGAAAATAAAGAAGCTCATTATACAAATAAACGAAATTTGTTTAACAAGCGTATAGTAAAATAAATATAAATAATGTGAGTACATGCAAATTAAGAGGCTGTACAGGCTATTTTTGGCTAGCAGAACCAAAGGATAAGTCTGCCGGAGACGCTTTTGCACGTACTAATAAAGATAATTTTAACAAGAAATATGTCCTACTAAATTGTCTGCTTCCTGTACCTTAAAATAAACTTTTTAAATAAAGCTGCGATAATTTAAAATATAAATATTTAAACTAAATTTAATATCTCACGTACTTAGAGCTGAAAATTTGTCCATTAAGCCCCCCACGCACCAAACGCGAATCACTCACCGTCGAGAGTTTAATAGCAATTTAGCAGGTTGGCCAAATTTTTAAGTAATTAAAAAATGAAATTTATTGAATAAAATGTGTAATCTAGCTAGTTCTACAGGTAGATACAGTGAAACCTATATGAATTAATAGCGCACCAGCTTAATTGGGACGAACAATGGGGGTTGCAAATTTGAGGAGCTTAGCTAAATAGATAAATAATTAGCTAAATAATGGCTTACCTAAATAATTAGCTAAATATTAAGCTAATAAGGCTTAGATAGTTATGTACATGCCTTAGCCAGAGCGTCCTAAACCCAAAAAATTTGCTCACACTAGTTTTGCTTTTTTTGGTTTGGACAGTGTTGTTTTTAAAAGCTGCTTTTCGAAAGCAAATTTTTCATGCTTTTGCTTTTTGCTTTTGCTCCGTGTTTTCATGCCGTGTGGACGCGGCTTTTGAAACAAGGCGAGCCATAAATCAAAGATGGCGGCTTTTTAGCGTCGGCCTCAACGCCGCTGCACTTCACTAGCGCATGCGCCGACGTCATATCCGGCCCCAACGCAGTCGACCGCACATGCGTCGGCCGTGATTCGCGTGCGGTGCAAAGGGGGCTTTAATGGTTATGCTAGCCTGTAGACCCTCTTATACGCCACATACATGTGATTTCACATCAAAAAATGAAAATGCGTTACTTAAAATAACAAGTTTGATCAAAATATTTTTTGCCAATTTCAGCTTTCCATTTAATACATGTTATCTCCAACAATATCTGAGTGCAGCGCCACACTATACATACAGACTACAATGAGAATGACCAGTTTTCGAGGGGGTGGGTCAGAGCTTAGTGTGACGTCATATTTGAGGGGGTGGGCCTGACTTTTTGTGACCAAGTGTGACCGGGTTGGAGGGGAATAGCCATACACATTCAGTCCAAATCTTGAGGCCTGCATGGCGCTTTTATAGCCTTAAGTATTGGCCTGAATGTGTATGGCTGCCCATCCCATTGGCCTGAATGCATGGCCAATCCTCAATATTTCCCTTCAGTTCGGTACTAAAGTTCACGAACAAAAGAGAAAAACAAACAAATTTAGCGAAAATTAAAGGTAAACATTACAAAAAAACATTGAAAATATTTAGCAGAAACTGTACGTAAAATCAAAGTCACACTCGTCAGGTTCGGCCTGTGCAGACGTCGAAATGGTTTTTTTTCATTCCGATTTTTACGCCTGTACAGTGCTCCCGGCCTCAAGGAATCAACCACACACGTACAGGAAATCCTGAAGGTCTGTACTGTGCAGTCCAAACCTTCAGGATTTCCTGTACGTGAATGGCTGCCTTAATGGGAATCTGTTCTTGCTACGATAGCGCTTCCTACTGGAGGATCCATGATACAGGATATGATGCGTTGCACATCCAGTTCAATTCATCGCTTTTGAACTTGCTGTGAATGTTCTTAAAGTTTCTCATTGTGTGCTGTTTTTGTCTTGCAGTTTTCCGATGTAAGGAACTATCTTCAAAATAAAAAGGTAAGGACAAACAAAAATATAATTTATTAAATATATTTCAGCGTGAAATAATGAAGAAAACAGATGCCATAGACCGATGCATGGTCGCTGTCTTGATTTGCGTGTTGCTCGCGTGGGTGATGAAGCTTGCCTTGTAAATCAGAAACTTTAGGTGCGTCCACACTAGTGAAACATTTCACGAAACTTGAAACTCAAAACAGTTTCAGTGAAATGTTTCAAAAAATATTTTTCGTGAAACTTCGTGAAACATGTTCATGGATCCAGCAAGTGGCGGTTAAATTTATATCAAAGAAAAAAGTTTCTTGTTTAGGAACCAATCATAAAAGACTCAATTGTCCGTCCTTGTCCACTTTTAACCCGAACCATCTTTTGTTCCTATTTTGGACGTCCCAGAATACAATGAAAATTATAAAAATAATTTGATGAAATTGTGGAAAAATTTAGCGAATTTCTGATATATAATGTATGTAGATCTATTTACAAAAATTGCTCACAGTTTGTTGCTTAAACTCCATAATATTTAAACTTCAGGGGATTGGATGAGTTTTATTGGACGTCCGGATACTCCTCCCTCCTCAATTCAATTCAATTCCTTACCCTGCAATCAGCATGTAGTATGCCATGTGGCAGGGGGCAAAGTGCCAGAATTTTTAACGGTTGTGGCAACTTTTTGGGGAACTATCCCGGCAACTGCCTTTAAGTGCCTATATAGGCGATTAAGGAAGGTTGTGGGGAAACCACGAAAACCACAACCAGGATAGCCGACCAGGGTTCGAACCCGAATTTCCCGAAATCAAAGAGCTAAAAATTACCACTCCTCCCTGTCACAGACCGTCACAATTTTATAAACTCAACTGTTTAATTATGTTACAAACTTATAACATCCCCTCTCCAGGCAAAAATACCCAACAATTAATAATTTTTAAAATTATAAATAAATCTCACAAGGTTATTAAATCATGAATTTTTTTAATAATAATATATATTTTAATTTATATAAAATTAAAATTATACTTTCATGCATCTCCAATTAACCAATTGTCATGCAGTAGTTCAAGCCTTTTTCCAACAATCTCCCCAACAATTGTGACGTAACGCCATGGATGACTTTCCCCCTCCCTTGTCACAATCTGTCACAAAAAGCTGGTCCCCCCCCCCCACAGAAGTGACATCATTTATGCATGGCCCCACTGCAGTTTTGGAACATTGTTCCAATTTTTTGTTGCATTAGTATGGACACCAGGTTTTCAGAAACCATTCATCAGAAACTACGAAACTGTTTCACGTTAATCAGATTTTTAAGCAACAGTTTAAAGTTTCATTCAAACAAAACTGTTTTGTTGGTGTGGGCGCACTTTTGAGTCAACTTTGTTAGTTCTTTGCAACTTCCATTTAAAAGAAGTTGACGACCTAACCATACTCTATTCGGAGTGTTGCTCACCATCGTACAGAACATTTCATTATACATTAGGACACTCATGAGATAATGAGTCTACTTCTCCCTGTTGGGGCTTATCTTTTGAAGAGCCTACTCATTGCCTTGGTTTAAGAAATCCTGTTACGAGCTTAAAAGGGTTGCATACCAGAATAAGCCTTTTTTTATAAATTATTTTTTTATTTCATTTTGGAAACTGTTAGGAACAAATTGGATGTATGAAGACCTAGCATAAATATTCTATTATTTGTTTATGTATATATTCCATTTTAAGGAAATTTGTCTGTAAAGTTTATAATTGTAGAGGGTCTGGTAAACTTTACAGACATATTTCCATGAAATGAAATATACATATACATAAAAAATTAATAGAATATTTATGCTAGGTCCTCGTACATTCCATTTGTTCCTATATCAGTTTCCAAAATGAATTTTAAAAAAATAGAAAAAAAGGCTTATTATAGTATGCAACCCTCTTAAAATAAGCCAGGAGCAAGGTGAGTCATGGGCCTTGTCCATTTAGTATGATCGCATCCTTGTGGGCTTGTTCTTACTAGAGCCACGTGGAGATAAGGTTAACATGAATAAAACATAAATACAAATTAATACAATAGTGTTAATGTGGTTAACTGTAATATGCCTAATTTTCGAACATCTGAATTGCAGCACTCCAGCCAGGTTTTTGTAACTGGTTATGGCACCGAATCTGAGTATCCTGCTGAAGGCATTAGTGGTGTCACTCAATTAAGAACTGGAGAAAAGCATTCTTTACTGGCATCACCTGCAACAGAACATCAGGATATCAAGGAGTGGTCAAAACCGATTCGCACCAACATTACAGCAGAGTACCTCCTTCCCGTGTCTATATCTTAACTGTTCTCGTTAATACATTACACAGACTCTTTAGAAGCATTTGGTGATTTTGGGATGTTGTGGAAAATGGCCCCTCTGCCACCCTGTAAATATGTTCATTTCTGTAAGTTTTCTTCAGTGCGAATTAAGTTACATGTATGTGAAGCTGTCAAGCTGGGCAACAATTAAGGATGCTCTGGAAAGCATACGACCAGTAATAACATTACTACATCTAGTTTAATAAAATTTGATGAAATTTGTCTACATTGGAAAGTTGTTTGGCGCCATAAAGCCAGTAGGATTTCTGTGTAAAGTTGAAACCTATACTATCTGCAATTCTGCCGTATTCACTAACAATTAATCTAGGGAAAACTTCCTAAATCAATAAATGTTAGTATCTTAGTTATTTCAGTACAATATTCATTTGATTTGCGGAAGTAAAATAGAAAAAAGAAAATGTTGCTCCCCTTCATAATCAGCTGAAATAATGAAGCAACTTGTTTGAAATTACCTAAGCTAATGTCTGATTTTGATGTATTTTTTGAAGTTATAAATTTTTATAAAAATCCTAATAATTCAATTAATAATTCCAATTTAACCATAAGCTACATAGCTAGCTTTCCCAAAATTTACCCGGATAAAATTGATTTCATGCATGATTTCAAGAAAGATTCAATTACTTGCTATTTTATAAAATTAAAAAGATGCATGGAGTTAATTTAGTCTCGGGTGTCCCACAGCCTGAAAATTAAACGTTTTTGGTTAGTAATATTGGCAAAAAGCTGCGTACTTAGATATAGAAATTCTTCACACAACAAAACCAGCACTTTCAAAGTATTAGGCTATTCCTCGTGCCCCTATTACCAACATCAGCATCTGAGTGTATAGTCGTTGGCACCGGACAGTGATAATGATGTAAATACTGAGTTTATATGTAATTTTTATTAGGTGAATTGGACATACTTTTACATCCGTTTTAATGAATACCACTTTAATATAATAAAAATAAATTAATATATGCATAATGTTTAATCGCTTTTGATTGTGTCTGCGATTTTCCCATTAAGTTTTGCCTATTAACCTTCATATAATTTATCCCTATCAACCCTGGAGAAAAAATAATAGAATAAACTCATTTTTTAATAGATTTTTATAATCAGTATGTTAAAAGATGATGTTATGCAAAATTTAAAAAACAGCTGTTAATAATTTAAAAAGTTAATAAACTGGTTCCAAATGAGACCACCAGGGCTTAGCTGTTAAATCTGTGAAAAATTTTTTTATAATTTAGTAAAATACACTATTTAAGGCACAAAGTCTAATTAAAACATCATTAATATGATTAGTTGTTAAAAATGAACGATATTTTTGGTGTTGTAATAATATTTTTAATGAAATAGATGAATGTTTTAAGTCGTACTTTATTTTTGGTATCCATTTTGGTCTAAAACTTTGCAGACATGCTCTAGAGACATATATCTATTGATTTTTGAAGACAAAAAGCATTGAAATGTATGCAAAGCTAATAAAATTGTGGCACAAAAAAATTGTTTTTGAAATAATAAAAATCAGTGATACTAAAGATAAAAAAGCCAAATTTCATTGTTTCTATTTAGGGAGCCAGTTTTTTGCTACCTAGTGTCAAAGGCTATGATATTCCAGTGTATTTGTAGCAGAGTGCAAAGCAAAAGCACAATTAGTTCATGAGTGGAAAATTAAAAATCACTGAAAGGGTTCTTATAACTGTTATAACTAAAATATTGCCATTTTGATAAGTTATTTCTAAAATAAAAATGTTAGTGAATTAAGACAGATTTGGATAGAAGACACTGCCCTGAGTATTTATATGCAAAAATTTCTGGAAAAAGTGAATTGAAAAAACATAAAAAAAGCATTAAAAACTCAAAAAAGTGCATTGAAAAGTGCATTAGAAATGCATTTTTCATTGCACTATTGTGTGTGTTTTTCAATGCACTATTTCACAAAAATTTTACTTAATAATACTCAGGACAGTGTCCTCTATCCAAATCTGCAATAAAAAAGCAACTTTATTTTTTCATCGATTTTTGAAAAAAACAAAAGCCTCACAATTTTTACAAAAATAAATGAAAAAATTAAGTTGCTTTTTTATTGCTGATTCGGATAGAGGAAACTTGGTCCTGAGTATTTATATGTAACAATTTCTGGAAAAAGTGCATTGAAAACTCAAAAAAGTGCATTGAAAATTTAGAAAACGTGCATTGAAAATACATTTTTCAATGTACTTTTTAATGTGTTTTTAATGCACTTTTTTCACAAATTTTTGCATATAATTACTCAGGACAGTGTCCTCTATCCGAATCAGATATAAAAAAGCAAAGTTTTTTCATCGATTTTTGAAAAACACAAAGGCATTTTTTAATGTTTTTTAAAGTTTATTTTTTAAATTCGAAAGCGGCTCGAAAAAAGTTGCTTTTTTCAAATTTGTTTTGCATATTCTGGTAGAGGAGACTCTTCTGAGTATTTATATGCAATGAAATCTGGAATCGAGCAATAATTAACGAAATTATGGCAGTTTTTGTAAAGTGTTTTTTTAGGTTTTTTTCAATTTCTTAAATGTTTTTTTCAAACTGCCACAATACCAATTATCGCTCGATTTCAGATTTCTTTGCATATTAATACTCAGAAGAGTCTATTCTACCAGAATATGCTAAAAAAATTTTTGAGTTAAAAAAACAGTAAGGTTTTTCAAAATTGGCTGGAAAAAAACAGTTGCTTTTTTCACATTTTTTGCTTACGCCATTTATTTATACTTTTTTCGCCATTTATTAATGCTATTTACGCCATTTATTTCTTCTATTTATTTATGCTATTTACGTCATTTATTTATGCTTTTTACGCCATTTATTAATGCTATTTACGCCATTTATTTATGCTATTTACGTCATTTATTTATGCTATTTTTTATTTATTTATGCTATTTACGTCATTTATTTATGATATTTACACCATTTATTTATGCTTTTTACGCCATTTATTAATGCTATTTACGCCATTCATTAATGCTATTTACGCCATTTATTTATGCTATTTACGTCATTTATTTATGATATTTACACCATTTATTAATGCTATTTATGCCATTGATTTATGCTATTTACGTCATTTATTTATGCTATTTACGTCATTTATTTATGCTATTTACGTTATTTATTTATGATATTTACGCCATTTATTTATGCTATTTACACTATTTATTTATGCTATTAACGCTATTTATTTATGCTATTTATGCTATTTATTTATGATATTTACGTTATTAAATCTATGGTATTAAATCTATTTCTGCTATTTATTTATACTATTTACTTCACTTATTTATGATATTTACGCTATTAATTTATGCTATTTACGCCATTTATTTAAGCTATTTACGATATTTATTTTATGCTACTTACGCCATTTATTTATGCTATTAATTTAAACTATTTACGCCATTTATTAATGCTATTTACCTATTTTATTTATGCTATTTACGCCATTTATTTATGCTATTTACGATATTTATTTATGCTATTTACGCCATTTATTAATGCTATTTACGCCATTTTTTATGCTATTTATGATATTTATTAATGCTATTTATGCCATTTATTTATGCTATTTACGCCATTTATTTTTGCTATTTACGCCATTTATTTATGCTTATAACATCATTTATTTATGCTTATTACGTTATTTATTTATGCTATTTACGCCATTTATTTATGCTATTTATACTATTTATTTATGTTATTTACGCCATTTATTTATGCTATTTACGTCATTTATTTATGCTATTTACGCCATTCATTTATGCTATTTATGCCATTTATTTATGCTATTTACGCCATTCATTAATGCTATTTTCGCCATTTATTTATGCTATTTATGCTATTTATTTATGCTATTTACGTTATTTTTTATGCTAGTTACATTATTTATTTATGCTATTTACGTTATTTATGCTATTTACGTCATTTATTTATGCTATTTATGCTCTTTACGTCATTTATTAATGCTATTTACACTATTTATTTATGCTTTTTATGCCATTTATTTATGCTATTTACGCTATTCATTAATGCTATTTTTGCCATTTATTTATGCTATTTACACTATTTATTTATGCTATTTTCGTTATTTTTTTATGCTATTTACGTTATTTATTTATGCTATTTACGTTATTTATGCTATTTACGTCATTTATTTATGCTATTTATGCTCTTGACGTCATTTATTAATGCTATTTACGCTATTTATTTATGCTATTCATGCCATTTATTTATGCTATTTACGCCATTTATTTATGCTTTTTACGGCATTTATTTATGCTATTTACGCCATTTATTTATGCTATTTTCGCCATTTATTTGTGCTATTTACGTGATTTATTTATGCTTTTTACAGCATTTATTTATGCAATTTACGCCATTTATTTATGCTTTTTTCGCCATTTTTTTGTGATATTTACGGCATTTATTTATGCTATTTACGTGATTTATTTATGCTTTCTACGCTATTTATTTGTGCTATTTACGCCATTAATTTGTGCTATTTACGTTATTTATTTATGCTATTTACGCCATTTATTTATGCTATTTACGCCATTTATTTGTGCTATTTACGCTATTTATTTATG
>JAQGCC010005467.1:0-11481 GCA_034698905.1 Xestoiulus laeticollis
TGGTTAGCATTAAGGGAGCATTAAAGGAGGCGTGCTCAATCCCTCTAATGTCGTCTCCCCTCAACCACAAACCCATTGACGGTGTCTTTACGCATGCGCATTTGCAAAATGAACAGTGCTCCGAATTTCGTTGTAGTTAAAGGTGACCTGCTCAATCCTACTATTATGGAAAGTTTTGGCTGCAGAATTTGGTTTTTACATCGGTGAGATTACTTGTAGATTGTGTACCAAAAAATCAGATTTTCTGCCAAAACGTTGGGTAAATTCAGAAAGTTTAGACAAAACTAGAATTATGTAAATTATTGTGGGAAAAATCAATTTAAGGGAAGTGGGAAACGTCAGGAAAAAGCTACACATTTACGTTAAAAAATATATACATATATAGACCTATATAAAATTTAACTGGCGTTTGAAAATGTATTCAAAAATGTTCACGAAACCCGGTCACGTTATCTATTTTGTCTTAGATGAAAAAAACAATCTGAAAATTTCATGGTAGGATGGATGTGCACATGCTCGTCACGAGGACAAAATGCGTGACCACGCCACATTTAAAGAGGATTAAAAAAATACAAGTTTTCCCAGCATTGAAATAATAGGGAAGGAAATTCGATGAAGCGCCGTTTGGATATCTGACCACTGAACACGTGACATAAATGAAACACCGCGTAGTTCGATATCACTAGATGTATTCAGCATTGGTACATCCAAAAACAATGTTAATATTTTGCTCAATTTTTATTTCGTCTAAGACAAAATGCCATTGCTTTTAAAATGGATTTTTGTCAGTTATTTACTCTGGTATAGGTAAATACATGTAACTACTGTGATTAACCATGCAACCCGACAAAGAATATTTCAAAATCTTGTGCGTTCACCTGCATATCTGTTTTCCACGAATTTTTCCCCCAAAATTGTTGAAAACATTCCTCATTAATTACGTCGTTGAAATACGTTGAGCAGATGTCTCTAAATTGACACGCGTCTGTTTTTGGGAAGGACATTTGGTTTAACAGAATTTTTATTTCTTGGGTTTGTGCTTTTATTTTCAAGGCCAGGTTTAGGCGTATTTATTCAGATAAAACCGGAAATCTGTCGAAATAAGCAAAAGGTTAAAAGGTTTGGAAAAATGGAGCTGCCCCTTTAAGGTTGGCAAACACTGATGACATACATTTACATGAACGTGCTTGCATGGGAAGAAGTCATTGTAAAATTTGACATACATGTATGGATTTCAATCGATTTCAGTTTTATACATATACAGTAAAACCTGCTAAAGGTGACCACCCAAAAATTTCCAAATTCGGTCACTATAGAGCATTTTTAAGAAGGAGACAAGCATGCAATAAAACCAATGGTTTGGTAGGCATAGATGGTCTCCATACAGAGCTGGTCACTTTACCAGATTTTACTGCGTACAATGCACATGTATTTGATGTAAACGGTAAAAATTCAAATTTTTCAGATGTTTCATACTATTTTTTTTATAACCACTCGATTTGTACTATTTCTGGTGTTTCAAAGTGATGTAAAATAGCTATGGCAAAATTTAGGCAAAATCTATCAGAGTTGGGTGGGTGACCTATCACATATGGCGTTACTAATGACCATTTTTGTCAGTTTACATGTAGATTTATATGGAGAAAGCACAGATGTTTTTGTATTTCATCTACTCATACGTGTATGTTTTGTATGACCTTACTTTCGACTATTTCCATGAGATTAATGACACTATAGTATCATGTTGAATATTTTTAATCCATAAAATGGTGTTGTATATGGACCTGAATGTTTTCATGATTTCAAAGCAAATTTGACAAGATTTAAATCCCACCCAATACCATGCTCTCCTACTTCGTATTTAGAGCACGGTGTATATTGTATTTACACATTTTTGCATTATAATTGCATATGGATCCGTGCTACATGGGGTCGTTTTATCTAATAGGTGTGTGTGCACCCATTTTGCAAGGTGGGGGAAAGTTGGATATCTCTAATGAGTTTACCGTGTATACCAGGAAATGTCATTTTCAATTCCTGTCAACAGCAACCATGCAAGTTTTTCAATTACTCAAAGAGGTATCTGACACAAGTATCTGTTCGTGGCTTATTTTTTTTTCCTTCTCGTTTTGCCAAGTTTTCAACATTAATTTGTACCAACTTCTTTTATCCAATTGACAGTGAGAACGCTTTTCTACATCCAACAGCATTATTTTTTTTGGGTCTCTTTTGTTTCATCTGTTAATTACCAGCATCATCATACAATCGCTAGTCAGACGTACAGGCAACTGAAATCCGGGCCTTTATGAACGCTTTATTAGGCAATTATTGTGTTCCGGAAGGCACCAAAGCCTTAAAAAAATTGGGAAAACCGCCCGTTGAGCCATTAATTGGCTTTGCTTATTCAATGGCGATTGGGACTCAATTTCAATAAGACTCTACTTAGAACAATTAGGGACAGGAAAGTAGTTGTCAAATGTAATGATGCTAAGCTAAAATCTCCGATGACCACCTTGTTTTTGATCACACAAGTTTTTAAGCATTTGAGTTATATCTCAAGATGGCATATTTGAATTCAAACAAAACGTCAACTTACTGGTTTTTCATCTAGGATATATTTTATTTATCTAAAATGGACATACAAAATACAAATGTAAAAAACACTAGCATAAAACAAATAAACGATAACAATTTTCATAAAAAATATGGCAAATTGAATCGATTTTGACATAATGTTGCATATTTACAATGCAGTAGTTATCGAATTTTTCCAAAATTAGCAGTAAATACCTCTAATCTGGCCTCTACCTGGAATTTCAAAGAAGATCAGACTAGTGAAGTAAACAATTTGAGATTTTAAATTTTTGGGATTTAATAGACTTCAAGATGGGCATTAAGCCCCAGGCCTCACTAGGCTGTAAACGCTCGTTTGGTTAACCTCAAACAAGGCATTTAATTAAAAAAGAATTTTCGCACGAGATATTAATGTGCAAATTTTATAATTCTAGAATTTAAATTAAATTCGATACCCTGTTTGAGGATAGCCAAACGCGCGGTAACAGCTTAGTGTGTCCTGGGGCTAAGAAAGTTAATAAAACCAAATTGGTAAGCTGTGATAGTGAATAAAGTATTCAACCCAAAACTTAGATATTTTATTTAAAAGCAATATATCTTGTGGCATATTTTTTTTAGGTTGACTTATTTATAAATAATTTTCATTTTATAAATTGCCAGGGGCTAACCTTTAAAATCAGGATCTTTCAGGAAAATTATTATACCTAGAAATAGTTTGTAGGAAGTGTTTATTTTGTAAAAATCAGGAAAATTCAATATAGGACCATTTCAATTTGAGGACAAATGGTTAAAAATCCTATAAGCATTTTCGTATAACTTTCAAAAAAAGATTTCATGCGATTATATTCTTAACAAAACTTTCAAACTTTTTTTGTGTGAGTTGTAGATCGAGTTTCGATTTAGGCAAAGTGTAGAGCCAACTTCAAAGACCTTTGGGCGTATTGATATGCTAAATACTCTTTCTATAAGTTGAGGTGGATTTTCGAAGAAGTAACTGTGATTTTACGTGGAATAAATTTCCTTTTAAATTAAGTGGTTGCTGCGTCGACCCACAGCTAAAACGACGTAATCATGCAAATCCCAGGCAGTTTAATGAAACTTAAAAATCGTTTCACGTCTCTAAAAATAATTTATGATTGACCCGAAAACGTAGCTCATTTAACTTCTCTGTGTGAGTTCGTAAGATCCCTGAATTTTAATTGGTGATACACATCATTGAAGGTATGGCACGAATGCCAAATTATTACAAACCCCTTAGGACCATTTCCGAATTCCCAAACTGAACGATGGAACGTGTTGTAGTGTTTTATCTATTTAAGCGGAAGATATGACAAATGTCTTATGCAAAACGGTATTTTTTAATAGAGGATATTGTTGGCTTGACTGTTAATAAGCCCTTTGAAGCTTAAATTAGCCAGAATTCTTTCAAAATTTTAAGTCTGGATATAATTATACAATCTAGTGGCATATTTTTTTATAGTGGACTTATTTAAAAACAATTTAAAATAATTATATACATTTTATAAATTGACAGGGTCTAACTTTTAATTAAAACCATGATTTTTCAGGGTAATTGATATACCCTGTAAAAATAAGAAAATTTTTACTGAATTTTTACTGAAATTAATACTTAGGCAGCCTTGGATCTATGGAAATGGGGAATTCCCCTTATAACTTATTTTAGCTTTATTTTATATAATGTAAATAAAAATCGACATGTTTTCCACGTTTTTTTAACCTAAAAAGACTATCTTCTCGAACATCAATTTAATGGCTAATATCCTAATTAAAAATTTATTTTAATTAGGTATGATTTTTAATTTAGATAGGATGAGGAAAAATAATTTTTTAATAATTATAGTTTGTGTGATAATAATAAAGTCAAGTTGGACATTTTCTGCCTGTTTTTAGTCATTATTATCTTATTTACACATTTTCACTCGTCAGGATGGTCAGTTTTTAAAAACAGGAAAAGTCAGGAAAAATGAAAATTTCATTAGTGCGGGAGTTCATAGAAGCGTTTTTTGTACATGTACATTTCATTTACGTGCCATCGCATTTTCAATGTAGATTTCGGAATGTGTTTGAAGTACCGGAAAGCTCATCATGGTAATTTAGGTATATTTTTTTATACTCTTTCCCAATAAATATTGGAAAGGTGATATAGCAGGTATTTCGGGTACTTGTTTTCCCTCGATGATTTCCTTTAAAACGGTAGATTTAGACATTTCTTTATAGGTTAGTTGATTATGCTTTCGCTTTTTTTCTGAATAAACGGATATGCTAATATCGTCTTTCACTTCATCATTACGTGCCTTTTTGTCTATTATCGGTTTTTTACCCGTGTCTTTTTTTTCTCTACATACTTCTCGTCGACTTTTTTATATTAAAAATTGTTCCAGGCAAAAACCTGGGATGATGAAGATCCTGTTTTTTCAAGGCTCGTTTTTAATTATCCAATGAATGCGAGATTCCATCTTAAATATTTTTTTTCGAGAATTTACGCAAACCAAATAGCTTTTCAATACGACGATGCAATTTTTTTCCCCAGAGTCACTCGATTGATTTTGATTTAACGAACTTTTTTTCACATTAAAAGGCTGTATAGCTTTTGAGCATTAGTGTAAGCTCAATTTAGCTGAAATTCATTAAAGGTTGTTGCGGTGCAACCGATGAATATCTGTCGAGAGTTTTCGACCTTCTTGTACGTCAAGTTTTCTACAAATAAATCTGCTTTGAATACATTTTGCTCTTGCTTATAGTTTTGTTCGATGCCGCCTACATTGTGATTTTTTTTACATTCCCAGCCGGAAGTACTTTTATATAAGACTTGTGCTAATCTTGGAAATGGTTTACTCAAAACACCCAATTTGAAAATCAAATTTCTCCCAGAAATGAAATTTTCAATTTTTTCTTGCATGACTTTTGCCAATTTTTAAAACAATTTTCCTGAGCATCCAAACGACTCAAAAATACGACATCTATGACAGTTTTAGAATAAAAATTTAAAATATGTTGACAGGGAATTCCCGTCTCTAAATGTAGGGATTTCCTATAGTGGTGCGTTGTGGGTAAATATATCTAATAAGCCGGCATGATTTACCCATAATGCACTGCTTAAAATGCTAATTTCATGTAATGCGTGAATGGAAAAGAGGTTAATAATAGTAAGATTAAGCTGTCTTACGTTGAACGTATCGTAATCGATAACACTGTCTTTTCTTATTGCAAATGGGCAGCCTGCTGCCACTGGAATTCTCACTATTGCATTTTTATGAAACGTACACTGTTCAGACAACAAGGCGGCCATATTGGGATTTAAATCGGGGCATATTAGGAGTAAAAGTGAGTATAAAATGAACGATTAATGTTTTTGGAATCGCGAACCCACCTATAATTTTTCTGGGTTCTTGAATAAGTACTCGTGGAAAATTTGGAAGCAATCAGGTGAGTGGATCAAAAGTTGTTGCATCTCAAACTCAACCACATACCCACACATATACTAGGCCTATTTAAGCTATAACCGGTATATGTGAAAACAAATTAATATTTGCGTTTTTCAAAATAAATCACTTTTCCCTGATTATTCCAGATATATCCAATTTCTTTGAAGTTATTTCACATTTATATATCATGCAAGTTTCTGAAATGCATGTATTCAGCGCTGTAAGATATCGTTTTGAATGTTATCCTCATGATAATTGCTTCGGACTCTTGCATGGTTTGTTAAATTTAAGAATATATGCACAACTTTCCGAAACCTTCTCCTCGCATAATGTTTTCATTAATTCATTTCTTGCTGCTGTTGGCTTCGAGTGCCACATACTTATATACGTTAGCCCATAAATATAATCTCGAGTGATTAATCGAAACGTGGCCGCTAGGAGGATGGGCCTATCACCACAAACCGATTACATTGAAGATAGATTCAGATAGCCTGCTGCGCTTTGAGAATTTGCTGGAAATTGGCGATGTGGCAGTGAGCCCATAGCCCTCTGGTGCATTTTTATCTTGAATGTATTGGGTGAATTATGTAAATCTCGACACGATGCTTTATTCCATTCTGTATAGCTGAAGATGTCAAAGCCAAAAAAAAAAAAAATAGTAAAATACCTTATGCACTGCCAAGTGAAGATAAATAATTGCGCCTAGACTCTACTGGGAATGCGAGGGACTTTGGTGGCGCCCTCGCTTAATTTTATCTTAAAGGCGTGCCTTTGTACTGATCTACACCTGTGCCAAATACCCTTAATTACGTGTTTTCCAGGACTAATAATAAGAAAAAAAAAATACTACGTTGAAAACGAACAAAATTACAAAGGAATACATGTTAATCCTATTTCTTTGTACTGTATCTTAGAGATGCCTTCTAGCTATACTCTGGAAATCCAAATACTCTTGAAGAATAAGAATTGAATTCAACTTCAAAAGAAATGAATATTTTATCATGAAATAAACAAATGCTGCTTCTGCTCTTGATTAGGCTAAATGGATTTGCATTTGTCTTTCATTCTTGTTTATAAATTATTCTCGATAGTACTTAATGAGTTATAAAAGCGATTTTTATTAAATTTGACTAACTAGTATGTGGAAAATTGCAATGCTCATGTCATGTCATTTTCTTCGATTTTCACTGTCAAGAGCAATACTGGTACTAGCACCCAGTTCTTTTACTCGATCCTTTACTTACTATAAATCTAGCTCTTGGGGTCTAAAAATCTTTCCTAATGTTTTTAATTGGTAATTTGCAATCAGCTAGGGCACATTTTCTAGACGAAACCATTTTTGTTATTAATGAATTTCGCTGCTATCCTTTAAAAATTTTGCTGAGCATGTACAAAATATTGGTAACACTTATTACAGCAACAATTTTTGCAGTGAGCTAAATTTTAACTTATATATATTGCAAATCAGCTATTGTAAAATATATATATATACATACATGCATGTGCATGTACAGTATATATGAATTCATTTTGGAATGGACAAGGTAGATTAAGGCATCTTAAGTGTCCACGAAATATAAGAGGAATTTTAACTAAAATTAAGATGCATATTTTGCAATTATTTAATTTAATATCTGTCTTATTAAATTATGCAAATAATTTTTAGATACAAAAGTGGTAAAATATATATAACGATGCATCTTTAAATATTATTTCGTGGACATCTTAATTTAAGATTTTTTGATTTGCAGCAGCACTTTTCGAACTTGTTGTACAATTTTTTAAGACAACTAACTATTTATTTATCAATATAGTATTGGTCCATATTTCGTTTTCTATATACACAAGGCTGACTAGACACAGAATTAATTTAATTAATTTATTAATGCAATCGATGATAATCTAATTTCATACAACGAAAGTGATCCCAACTTATTACTTTTTTATAATAAAAGCAAATATTGTTGCCTGAGGTTACGTTATTAACTTATAACAGAAGTTTCTTAGCAAGACCTTGATGTGCAATCAAATTTAACTAGAGTTGATACACAAGATGAAAGCATACAAAACAAGATGCAGTCAACCATTCTGACATTTATCGCATTTAAATGGCCGCTGCACAAGAAAATACAATAGCCTGAATGAGGGAAAAAATTGACTTTTCTTTCTGGATCCATGCAAGTTTGGTCTCTTGTATGCTTTGCCTAGTCAACGTTCGCAACTGCGTGCTGTCAAGTGTTACTGGTTTTTTTTCTTCCTCGATAAAAGACTTATCTTGACAACTTAGGCTGTCCGTCATTGTACCATCGTTGGCCAAAGCATTACATTGGCCATTATAATTCCCTCCTGATCCACTGCAGTGTGGGCCAAACAAGCATTTGTTCAACAGAGGGTTGGAACCCCCCAACTCCTCACTCCTTACCCCCTTCTTTCAACGCAACTTTGAGCACGTACAAAAAAAATCCAAACCCATTGTTATTCTATTGGGAAAATAGGGTGTGTAATGCGTGTGTGTAACTCTTCTTCTTCTTCCCCACAATTGCTTGCTGGACATAATCCTCGTTGGACAAGTGCTAAACGGAGTTTATTGAGAAGCGTATCGCCATTCAAGATCGTTGCCAACCCATTTGAGGGTCGACTGAGAAAACGTTTGGCAGATACGTTTTTATGGTAAACGCGTGACAACCAATGGATGTCCCTCAAATTCTTTTGGGGATTGTGGACTGTGGCACTTTTGCTGTTGATGCATGACGAGAAAGTCAGGACAGTTTGAATCGGGGGGATTTTTGGCCGCAAATAGTTTTTCGTTAGAAAAAATTACTCTACAGATTTCTGGACTCGAATTGAGCTCGAACGAGCTTGAGCTAAGCTCAAATTGAGCTCGAACGAGTTTGAGCTGAACCCGAATTAAACTCGAGCGAGCATGAGCTGAACCCGAATTGAGCTCGAGCTGAATCAAATCGAACTCGAATAAAGCTTGAACTAGCTTTAGGCTGAACTCGAATTAAGCTCGAACGAGTTTGATCTGAACCCGAATTAAACTCGAGCGAGCATGAGCTGAACCCGAATTGAGCTCGAGCTGAATCAAATAGAACTCGAATAAAGCTTGAACGAGCTTAAGCTGAACTCGAATTGAACTCGAACGAGCTTGAGCTAAACTCGAATTGAGCTCGAACGAGTTTGATCTGAACCCGAATTAAACTCGAGCGAGCATGAGCTGAACCCGAATTGAGCTTTAGCTGAATCAAATCGAGCTTGAGCTAAACTCGATTTCAGCATGAACGACTTAGAGCTGAACCCGAATTGAGCTCGAGCGTGTTAGAGCTGAACTAGAACGAGCCCATTTCGAGCCCACTATTGTCCATACCTATTACGATCATAAACAATGTTACAAACACGTTAGAAGTGCAGAATGCATTGATTATGCAACTGCTACTGGTACTTCAATTAAATTCGCGTTTTGTTATGTCAATTATTGATGTACCTCATGGTACATCCATAATTGGGGACATGTATCATATATTGTTTGCCTGCGTTTTTTATGTTAAGGAGACATTTGCATCCACATGTTCATTTGGCATTTTTACTCCACATACCACAGAATTGCAAACTGTAAATTTAGCATGTGACTTTCGATACACCCTGCATGTTGTACTGTATTCTCCAATAAAGATTAATTTTTGGGAGCTATAGCATGCAATGACTACCATGAAAAGCTTTTCTCCAGTGATGACTTAATAGGCTTTTTTATCCCAACGTGTATGCACCTAAGTACAATTGTCCGATTTTTTTCGTCTAGAGAAATCAATGTTTTTTTTTCATTGTGGTCGAGCAAACTGCCATAGTCGTCCTTATATTTTGTAAGTCTATTTGCACGATCTTGGTGGCTTCTTTGCTGAACCGTATAACCAGCTTGACGTTTTCACTCTTGATCCCTGAGCTAGGATCAGACTCACGTTTTGCTTCTTTAGATCTTATTTGAGCAGAAAATTTTCGACTACTTTACACTTCTACATGTACATTCGTCATCCTCCAAAAAAAAGGAAGAATGCCCTTCTTCCTTTTTTTTGGAGGATGATGAATGCTAGGCCACCTTCATAGTAACTTGACATTATACATGTAATACTTTCAATTGTTTTTATTTTTTTGTTCTTCACCGATGTGCTTTAACAGCCCTGGTCACGATTTCTATTTTATCTTGGACGAAATAACAATCTTAATTGCTTAAATTGTTTTGCATGTGCGCATATTGACGTATTTCTCTTTAAATGGCGAGGTCACGATTTTCATCCGTTAATCCTAACAGCAATTTGTTCGATTTTTATTTCGTCTACGACAAAATAGAAAACGTGACCGGATGTCCTGTACATTGAACACGACATGCATTTTACATTTTATGCAAATCAGCCAACATTCGCGTGCATTTCTACGCAGTTGGCATACGTTATCATGTAACATTTATTAGTA
This sequence comes from Xestoiulus laeticollis, assembly GCA_034698905.1. NCBI lineage: Eukaryota > Metazoa > Arthropoda > Diplopoda > Julida > Julidae > Xestoiulus > Xestoiulus laeticollis. The sequence goes on from JAQGCC010005467.1 coordinate 10,488, forward strand.
GCCACACATCTAGATTTCTCATCAGTTTTGCCATTTATACTCCTGCCCTAATTAAAATCTGTTAAAAAAAATGGTGACAACAGACGTCTAGCCTCTATCCTAGAATCGATGCCTGCAGCAGCGCCCCCTAGATTGCCTATTCATCTATTTTCCACCCCATTCGCAATCTCGGTTTTGTCTGCTTTTATCAATTTCCGCATGCTTTATTTATTACATGATAAGCCCGAAGATATACACGAGGAAGGCCACACATGTTCGATGCCCTTGCTCGATCTACACGGGAACATTGAGTCCCTGTTTCTAATGGTGGTCTCCATAAACCATTATGTGTTAGCACTGATTGCGAGGTTGGGAGAACTAATTAATTGACTGCCATTTCATGGGTTTTCCTATCAAGATGGCTTAACGTTGGTGGGTTCTTAATAATGTGCCTTACACGAGTCCATTAGGCCCTTTGTCGATCTGGTCATATTGATCACGTTTTTAGATAAAAGTGAAGAAAATCATTTTCTTTGCCAATGCAAATCGGTGAGAACATTTTGAAGGCTCGATTTTTAGGATTTTATGCTGAAGTGCAAAGTTCAAGATTAATTTTATATTATGCAATAATGCTGAAAATTAAGTACAGTAATTCTAAATTTTAGCATGTTCTGCGGTGGCAAACACTGCTAGCATACTTGCTATGATGGTTTGCTTGAGGGGGCACCTTTGGTAATGCAGTATACTCTATATAGCATGCAATGGTCATAAGGGTCGACTCTCGATATTACAAACGCCAAGGGACTGGGGTATTTGTTCGCTATATCGAGCGTTTGTTATACTGATGATTTGCGATAGGTCCATTCTGCTTCTTCAGCATACATGTACAGTAGATCAACATTGCCAAACCTAATATTACATGTATACATTTATGAATAAGAACATTTTGAAGGCTCGATTTTTAGGATTTTATGCTGAAGTGCAAAGTTCAAGATTAATTTTATATTATGCAATA
>JAQGCC010005468.1:0-11481 GCA_034698905.1 Xestoiulus laeticollis
TGGCCGGATTTTTGGCTGAAAATTAATGTTTAATGTTATTATTTTAATATTTGAGTTTATACTTCTTCCTTTTCCTCTTTTTCCTTTGGGGGTTCACGTGCTCATGTGCTCCAATGGAGGAGCCGCCACTGTACCTTTATACTAAAACCTCAAAACTTAATGTAAATTTAATTATTTCAAGATTACGGCAGTATTTTTCTAGCGTATTCTTTTATAAATTTTCAAACTTTAGTAAGATGTTAAATTTCTAAACTAAAAAATTTTTTTTTTTAAAAGGAGTTGTCCCTAGTGAACGATAGATGGCACCACTAGCCGGATGACAAGGGAAAACCATGCAATGGCACCAGGCAGTGCAGCAGTAATGAAAGGTTCCCGTTGTGTTGGTATCGGATATTTCCAGCAATAACCCTAGAAATTTGAGTTTGGAAGAGGATGATTCCAGTGGATTTCCATTATTTTTTGATCCAACACTCCTCGGATGATGACACATACTAGGTAATACCCAATAACATGGTTTGGATTGGTTTTTCAAAGCTCTCATGTTCGTCCAATGGTTTTGGTCAAGGTTACCCCTTTTTTTTCTCAGAAATTGACTTGTAATCGTGTTTTTAATTTTGTTATTTTCTGTTATTTTGCTAAGCGATGGACATATAATTATTTATTCAGTGCTATATCAATCATCCTTTTTGAACTTCAATGGCATAAATTTGAGTTAAACGTTGTTTGACTGGACAACGTGGTGGCGACCTTCCTGTTGGAATGTTTGTAAAATGTTACAAAAATTTCGTAAAGGATAATCAAGCACTGTGATTTTTTAAGTCGTTTAGGGTATTCTTAAGCTTATTACATCAGGGAATTATGGATTCTAGTATTTACAGACTTTGAGCCCGAATTTGTGCTTTCAACCAATGTAGCCCTGTTCCTGGACAATGTCCTGGAGCTCCTGAACATGACTAGTACTAATTGTTTGGGAGAGAAATATAGAACGGTTTTTGTTTCAGGAAGATTAGGATTTTCAAGCTAATTAGGATATGTTAATTTCAGTTGGTGTGAAACAAGCCACGTATTTTTGCTCTAATTATCATTGTGTCCAGCCAGTGATGTGTAATGTTTGCTAAGCTTTATTCTGTTTAGATTCAAATTGGTGTGAATTCTTCCAAGGTGTGAGTTACCCTATTTAATCCTGGGTCACCTTTAATATACTATACCAGAAATGTTGAGTGGTAGGAAAGCAGAATGGCGAAAACAGCCTTGACGTACATGTAGCTATATTTTCGAGCCTTTTGTTGTAGCATTCTTGAATAAAGTTGGCATGCTATTAAAACGATGAAATTTGGGTTGCTATACTGAGGAGGATATTTTTAAACGGCACAATATAAAAACATATTTCGTTGTTTGCTAAGTTATTAACATAATTAAAAACTCATTTGAAGTGGTATGGAACTGTATGTAACTTCGGTTCGTATTCCTTTCATAGCCAAATTGTGAGCAAAATAGCTACTCGGTATTCGGCAGAATAGTGGTTGTAAGATTGAATCCGAATTTAGTGGTCACGTAACATTCGTTTCTGCATATGCAGCTTCTACAGGAATTAGTGATTGAAGTGACTCAATAACATTATAGTGTACATTTAGCTTCCTTTGTATAAATATAGCTACAAAGCGTTCTAAAAGCTCCAATTACAATATCAAATATCCCCTGCAACGACATAAAACTTTCGTTTTAATCAGCTTTTTATTTGAATGCATAGTTTGCGATAACGAGTCGTTCAGAAACTTAGAACACTCAATTTGTAGCCTATTAATGCGTAAATATTGCTTACATTTGAAAATTTGAATGGTGTCTGTAGACCTACATGCATTTTGTATGCTGCATGTTGCCCTACTTTTAAATGTAACCATCGAATTAGTCGAATTCATCTATTAACCATTTGATGAGCTTCAAACTTAGTTGTGTCCATACTACTGGTTCATTTCTTAGTTTTAATTACTGACACTAAGATTTCTGAAGACATAGCGTTTACTTTTAAATGACACGTGCTAGATGCTCTTTAGATGAGGTACATGTTCATGTAACACATTCCACCAGTGCCTCTTTGTACAGTGGACTTCTGTGAAATGTTACTCAGAGTAGCTTGTGCAAAATGCACCAGTGATCCGGAAGTAATAGGCCCATTCCCTGGCGATGATGTTTACCCCATGTGTTGCAGAAGAAATAAGCCAACATTAAAAATCATAAAACTAACTGCTGCAGTTTAAAAATGCCTCACTTGCCCTTGGATTGAAAAATACAAATTGTCAGCAGCTGTTACATTTATTTGCTATTGCCTATTGCATACGTCATGATGCTTTTCTTTTCCATGAACTTTATTTTTTTTTTCTGATGATTACAAAACAAATCATTCATAAATCCATCCTTGAGAAATGAAACTTTTTGGTTAAATAGGAAAACGATTTTAAAAACATTTGCAAACATGAATCCAATTTTATTATATTATTGGCTGTGGTCGAGCCATATTAGAAATACAGCAAACGGCAATTTTTAATGTGTGTAATATTGCCAACCTAGAAAAATTTAATATTAGATAATTTTTTTTTGTAAACCTTGTACACCGCAAGTAGTAAGGTCTGGAGTTTAAAAAATGCGTTTTTAACAAGAAAATAACTTTTCCTGTTCCTATTAACCAATTATGGCAATGATAACTATTGCTAATTACGTCAAGAATTGGGTCAAAGTTCACCGAATTGCCACATTCATGCATGCGTGCTCTTAGCAAGAATTAGCATTATGAAACTACATGTACTGAAGTATAACTTATAAGGAAATCACTAATGATTTTGAAACTAGCTAAATATAAATAGATTGTTCTGCTGTATAAATGTTAACAATTTAGAAATACTAGCTTATTTCTACAAAAACACGACCTTTCAAGATGATGTTGGCAATTAAATAATGGAAACTTGACGCATTAGGAGAAAAATTAAAACCAAGTTCCTCCAGTGTGTACTATTAATTATTATTTACAGAAACGTTAGCGCAGCTTCCATGAATTTCTGTAATTTTATAGTGCAAATTTCCTGTTATTCTCCTTTGCCACATGTCCGTATTGCAAAATCATCTGAAATATTTTGTGTATAGCTTTCTCAGAAATTAACGAGGAATACAATATCTAGCAAACATCGTTCATGTTTTAATGTTTCCATGTGCTTGAATTTTATAAGTATTAATTAGTCATCAAATTCTACTCGTTGAGAATAATAACATTGACAAAACTTTTGGATTAGTTTGATTTATTTACTTTAGGAACTCCCTAGGCACAAAAAAAACCACTACCATAACAAAAAGTATTCCAAGGACGTTTTCTTGTTATTCTTAAATGTCTTCAAAAGTTGAATGACTCGTTTTTGCTCTAAAAAACCGAATTATCAACCTCTACTCGCATTTTAATTTCAAATTATTAAATATTTATAACATTCTGTTAAGTTTGGAATTGATTAAATTCAGATTGTTTTCATTTATGTCACAAATTTCGTACAAGACAAATAACTTTTGTAGTAGGCCTACATGTAATGTTTATTAATGTTTTTCATCCCTGTTCTTAATCAATATCAAAGATTTATTTTTGTCCTAAAAATCCAGAAGGTTAACCACAAATATGAAAACATGTTTCTATTATGTAGTTAGACACAATATTAGTCTTAAATTGTTAGTCTAGTTTTCAACAAAAATTTCGCCTACGCTGTCACATTCTTCATCATTTTCTGAAATGACTTTCCAAGGAATTTACTTAGATTTACTGGTAATGACCTATTTTTTTTTTAAAAAAAGGAATTGGTCTGCAGCTATAATTCCTTGTCAATATTTCTAAAACATTGCAGAAATTTAACACAAGTTGATTGCTTATCATCCTTGTTTTCAAAAGTTTCGTGCCTGGCAATGATTTGAAACTCACGTTCAATTATAAAGAAAAAAAAACGTACATGGAATAAAGTAAAATCATGAGTATGTGCACTTAAATTTTAGAATGGAATGTACATACATGTATCAGCAAATTATAGTCAAAAGTTTGGCATTGGTGCACGGTATCAGAAGTGCTGTAAAAGTTTGCCATCGTGGGAGTATGTATATTATTTTCGGTTCTCCTCCTGTCTGCATTATGCAGTGTCAACTAGGTCTTTAGCACCGAAATCATGTTAACTCGATCGCTTAACCATGTTGTCAGGTTTAATCGACAAAGTTCTTATTCGTGGGAACCGATTTGCAACCTGTTGCTGCCCTGGCCCAACATTCGGTTGCACCTCGTCGTCCCACTGCAAACATGCCTAATTAAGGGCAGAAACACTTTTGACCCCATTTAAGAGCGTGCAGGCTAGCTCTCGGTGATGCATGAGGTAATATATCCTCATCTCCGAACTGCCCAGCGGATGCCGGGTCGCAGGGGACGCCGTTTCGCCCGTCCGAGAGCTGGTTTTACGACCATTTCTGGGTTATGCTCGCCTTATTCCTATTTTCCATTTGCCAAGCTGGTCTATTTTTGTTTGTTTCACCCGTTTAATACCATCTATGTCCACGCGTTGATGCGACCCAATTTTAATGAGTGGGCACTGGGCAAGCCGCTTTCGACAGGCACAAACGTAGATATCGAAATAGGGGTGTTGTTTGCTTTTTTCAATAAGTCAATGGCCTATCTTAGCCAGGGACCAGCGTTCTTTGCAGAATGTAGAATCTCGGTACGAGTGCCGAATATGCATATAGGGCTGATACTCGGTCTCGTGCCGAATATCCTGACCCTTCAAATAATTAGCAAGGGTTTTTCAGATGCAATGCAAACATTTAGCTGATGTAAAACGAGTTGAAGAAATAATGCTTGAACGGTTGTTCGTATTGCACATGATGTTTAATGAATGTGTTTCTGTTTTCCCATTTAGCCGAAAGCGTTCTCGCGCTGCCAACGATGAGGAGGCTGGCGACTTTATGCCCATTTCCAAGAGGATCAACAATTTGCACATCAGGTAATGAATCCGTAAAGGATGTTTCGATTTGACCCCAGAATCTTCCTTGCGAAACTCGCAGGTAAGGCGTTTCAATTTGTTCTAAATGGCAACAACACGCTATGCATTTATGGCGGTGGGTTCTCTAAAGCGGAAATGATGGATCCTGTTGCAAAATTGCAATGGCCTCTTTGAATAATTTGCAGCATGGCTGCGGTTAGGCAAGAATTTATATTTTGTTCATATTTGCATGCAAAAATGTGCTGCCGAACTATGGCGCGCAAACCTTTGGTCTATGGGAGCCACCCGAATTTCAGGGTAAATAGGTTAACAACGAAGTTGATACTCATGCTCGAGGAATTATGATAGTTTGAGAATGCTTCGAGCATGACACTAATCATGTCTTCCTGTCGGCGCCTGCGAATTGTTAGTGTACTGAAGATTCGACGAGTTTTACGACAGATGTGGTTAATATGTTGTTATTTGTTGCATCAGCGACACATGACCATCTTGCATCTGCTATGAAAAGTGAAATGCTAGCAAGACTTTGATACGATATGCTAACTCGTGATGTCACGACATTTCAATGGTTATTTTGCCTTTGCAATGTAAACGAATTTTTTGCGTATTGGATTTTGAGTATCATGCGACTTATCCAGGCTTCAGCTGATTGTAACATAACTTGTGTTCAATATTTTAGGTAATTTGTAAAAAAAAAAATGGCCGAATTATACCTTCCCAATTTGCTTGAAATCTGTGAAATTGTCGAATTGTGGTATTCAAACTGTTATTCGAACAGTATACGGAGTATGCAGTAATAAGGTTTTCTTTCAAGCTTGAGAGCAAAGAATTCATATAAATATATAAACTATATAATTATGGCTGTAACCGAAACCTTCCATCGATGTTACTAATTTTGTTGGGTTCCCACCGAGGAATGTTGGGAATAGCTGGCATGCTCACAGTGTCCCTGCTAAAGACACCCTTCATTTGTAGGGCTATGGTGAGGTATGGCATTAAGTGGTGAATTAATAGTAGTTTTAAGTCCCGGTTTCCAGGTAATTTTTACGGTGCCGACCACGGATTAATGACCAGGTAGGTCAGCGGCAGACCGCGAAGGTGTTGTCCCGAAAGGTTGCCGGTCAATTTACCTCTCAACTGGCGCTAACGATGCCTGCGTTTTTTCACATTCGCCAAGCAATTTGCGGCAATTAAGCTGCCCTCCACTGGTTCCGGCCACTGGACGAAACAATAAAATTCGAATAATTGAGTGGGGCCACCCGAAGCGTTAAGAAAATGGGCTTTTTCCGGCATTCCTGACCAGATTTGTCAGTCTGGCGCTTCTGGGCTGGAAGATTACCATGTGGGCCGAGCAGAAGCTACAGGGTTTTTTTTTGCTCGTTTTGGGCGAATGGTTTATATAATTGTGGTGGTCATTGGTCATCGGCAGTGGGCACGAAAGCCAGCAGCAGGTTCCGTTTAACCCAAAATAGTGCAAATTTATGGGAACGTGCAGATTTGCATGACACGATGGCTGGTATATTTAATATGTAATTCGGAATTTGTACCATATTTTGTCTCTTCACCGCTTAATACTTAATCGACAATGATTAGGTTATACGACATGCAACATCAATGGTGTTAAATTTCTTTTTCTTATAAGTCAACCAAACATTCTTTGGTATTACCGAGAAACACACATAACATTCTTTAGGAATTTTAAACTGCTTGATGGCAATAGTTGAAAATTTTTGGCAACTACTCGAGATGACAAATTAAACACGGTTTTGTCTCCCCGGCAGCAAAATATGCCTGCCGAGCAAAACCCAGTTTATTCTTTAATTCATTAGATGAGGTGTCCAGCTGTTAGCACGTCTGTTTTTGAAAGGCTTCTGACGCTAATGAGGCCACCTTGACTTGTCCATCATGATTTGTGTCTGATAAGAATGATATAATCTGAATGGCCTGTAATCCAGGCTTCCATCCACAGAGTAATTAACTGATTAGCATAATTTGAAAGGTGGGAAAGCACCTTCTGTTCACTTTTCTCATTTTTTTTCTCTTCTTATTTAGTTTATTCCACATTAAAATGCAGTGACTAAAGAGCTAAAATTTGAAAAGGCTAAATCGCCTTTTAGAAATTTAGCTTAGGATTTAATCCGAAACGTAACCAACACCTACAGACAGAAAGAATATAACAATTTATCATCCCTGATTAGTTTTTCGAGGAAACATTTCTCAACCCAGCACCATGGTGGTCTTGATATTAATACAATGGCCGTAATATCATATCATATCATGACATGACTCAACAGAGCTTTTATCAGAATGTTCTACTTAATGTTATAATAATAATGCATTTGATTAACTTTCGAGTATGTTCTGCTTGCAAGAAACAAGATTTTCTGCTAGCTTGCTGAGCTTCACTTTAATTTGAGAACATATAAACACTGGAATGAAACTACTAAGTATAAGATGGCAAAAACAAGAACCTTCTCATTTTCAAAACTGCCTAGCGTGTATTCTATTATCAAATTTGCACGAAACTATGTAAATTAGTTGGGTGTTATTTTTTGGTGGGGCCGAAACCCTATGTTTAAATTTTTGAGTTCACACCTGCATAAACCTGGCCTGTAGGATGTGCTATACACATTTTGTTGGCACATTACATACCTTGATTTTTTTGTCTGCAAATGTCTTGGATTTTGATTGCAGATTTTCATTTTTGGCTTAAAGTAAAAACTGCTTCTAATCTATACATTTATTGATTCTTTCATAATCATAAGCATAATGCCTGGGAAAAAATTGCAAAGCTAATTAGGCATTTTTAACTAAAATCTGATAATAGCTAAACGGTTTGGCCTGTCTTGGAAGATGCCAATCTGCTAGTGAAAGGTTTCTCATTAAAAAGCTGGAGATAATGATGAAGAAATAATTAGGTTCTTAACGTTTTTCTAGTGAATAAATGCTGAAAATGTAGATTTGCTTAAATGTGTTCCACTTCTGAGACTGATGTCCTAATGAGAGTTTAATTTTGTTTATAATATGTAGATACCAGTAGAAAATATTCCATAAAAGGCTACAGTTTTACAAAACCAAAAACTCAGTTATGTGGGACTACCTTAATTGCATCTCAATAAACTGCAGTTTTATAGGCTTACATTTTAATTTTACCTGCAAAAGGTGCAAATGATTTCACTTTTTCATTACCGGTTATATATTTTTCAAGCTATACTGATCTCAACTTAATATAACAAGAATAAAAAAATGATAAGCATTTAGCTTCCTCAATCCATCAACATCCAATCTACCAACGCTCAGATGTCACTCGTGCCTGGAAACGAGACTGAAATGGCTTAATTCAGTTTTTTTTTTCTCATCAATTATATAACCCAGATATCTAAATTGGAGTGAAATTCACACCTGAGCACCACCAGCTGGTTATCAGGCTGTCAGCCACTCGCCCTGATTTTTCTGACCTGTCTTTTGCATGACCTTATTTGGACATGCACATTCATGTACTGTAATACATCCCAACCAGTTTTGCAGTCGAATTAATATGAAGTAAAACATGCTGTTTTCCAAATTAGGAAGTTTCTGCAAATATAGAGGGGTTTTATTGGAAAGTTTTTGACAAAATTGGGAAATTTTCATGACTATGGAGGTTTTATAAGTTAGTTTTGACCATAAGATAGAAAAATGCTATGAATGTGCACAAACAAAATTATCCAAAACATGTAATTCCTGCTAATATAGTGTGGAGGGAAATTGTTTTCTGCTAAGGTTGTTGGCCAATGTTTTTTGACCAAAAATGGTAAATTTTTGTTTGAAATTCATAAAGGAAATTTTTTAATAAAAAATAATAGGAAATTTCTTGTAACGTAAAGGGCCATTATAGAAATATTTATTATTAGGATCAATTTAGAAAGTATATAAATAAGAATTTCGTAGAAAATTTGTGTCCAAAATTGGAAATTTTCATGACTGTAGAAGATATTTACAGGATAGTTATTTCCAAAATTGAAAATCCATATGAATATTAAGGTACGTGGCCAAATTTGTGTTGGAAGTTTGGGGCAATATGTTGCATAGGTAATGAAGAAGTTGTAGGAATTTTTAACAAATTTGCAAGTGAAAAAATTAACTTCAAAGTAGCTTCATTTTGTTTAGGTGCAGCTAAACAATTTCTCAAAAATAACAGACAAAAAATATAGGAAATGCAGAAACTGTTTGTAGTACTGCTGACATTTGGTAATAATTTCTATCCGTTAAACATGTAAGGGAACTTCCTCTACACCCACTTAAGTTTTCATTGTGGGGTCAACGTGCATTAGCTAACCTAATTCCCATATATGAAGATAGATGCAAACACGGTCACTACACATAATGTTATGGAAATTGACTAGTGTAGCTTTGTTATACTCGTGTGACATAGCAGGCATTTCCGCACAGGGTGTTTGTATGTAGGACAAAAGATGGTCAGAGCTTGAGAAAATAACCCCTAGGTTCGGCTCTTTCCTAGGCCATGTAGGAAAGTGCGGGTCGATTCCAATTATAAATAAATCTCTGTCGTCAATTTTCTCATCATTATCCTAATTGTTATGTTTCAGGTCCGGTACGGTGCTGAACTCGGACGATGAAGGTCAAGATGAAAATGCGGTAAAGGTTAGTATGCTCGCAGGAACTGCGAACGGTCGAAGGAATTAGTTGTCTGTGGTAATTGGTCATTCTCTGCTTTCTTCTCCTGGGATGCATGCAACTTTGGTTGTCATAGCAAAATTAATTTTTACATGTGAAACAAAGTTTGTGCCCTCGTACTTAACTGGTTGCAAGCAGATCACGCTTCATTTCAAATTTTTTAGATTTGCCCGGTTATGTTTCTTCGGTTATGAATTTTCCATTTTCGGCCCAGGTTTCTTCAAGCTTGCACTGTTTTAGTCTCTTTTTAGAATGTGGTCGTTTGTTTAAATTTCACTAAATGCCGTCAAGAAGTACGCTAGAACCATTTATGGCCAGGCAGTGGACTACAGCACCTTACCGAACCTGTTGGGATTTCGCTCATTTTGTACATTTTATTTCTGTTGTAGAGCAACGGCATAGGAAGCAACGGAGACGTGCATCCCGCGGATCCCCGCTTCCTGCCGGCGAACAACTCCACGTACCACAATGTGGGAATGCAGGCCGGGGCTTCCACGTCTGCAAACCACCACCCCAGCCACATGGAGTGTGCGTCCTCATCCGGAATGCCCTCCCTCTACGTCAACGGCCACCAGCAGCACATGTTCCACGCTGGAGAGCTGCAGCAGCAGCCCAACGGGACGGCTACTAACGGTATGTGCGCGATGAATGCAAACATGCAACACTGGACCAATGCTCAAATGTATCAGGAACCTTTAAATTATGAACCGGACTTGGACGAGAGCCAGAACCCCTACTATTATCACGTGAATGAAATGCTGTATGACCTGCACGTTGCCAGGATGCAGAGGATAAGCAAGGAATCGGGACACTTGCATTTGGGATGACCAGATTCCGACGAGGGTGGACCTTATTATTTATTAGCTTGCTCACGATATCGGCTTTCCGCATGTTCAGATCGCTTGCTGCCGGCATGCACGTCCTCTTCGGCAGCGGTCAGCAACAGCATCTGCTATGTGCCGACGAGCCAAATCACGCGAGGGCTGCCAGTGATGCTATGTGCGTGCTGACCGATTGCTATTATGCAACGCGTTGACAGGACTTTGACTATAGCACCTATCGGCACATGGCTTCCTAACAGGGAATGGACAAATTTGACCAACGCAAAGTTAGGATGCCCACAACTGCTGTAAAATTTAGGAATGCCCTGCCACGATTTCCCACATTTTTCTCGAATTTTGTGTTCAACGTTTTGAAAGGAATTTTGATGACGATTTAACGTTTGCCGTTGCGTCCTCCAACGCAAATTTCATAGTTTCAGGCTCAACTTGAGGCCAGATGAGATAAAATATTTCTCAGCGCTTAAGCCAGCCACACACGAGGCAATTTATCGGCCGAAAATAAATTGCACCAAATTTCCGGACAATTTATTCCGTAGAAAAAATTTAAATTTTTGCCACACACGTGAAGCAACAAATTTTGGAATTCCCTATCAATATCTTGCAATTATCCCATTATCGACTGCACTGATCGATACTGAAAATGGGAAATGTAATCTAGTGACATGCACGTGAGATTTTTGGGATTGGTCAAGAAACTGAAATAAATTTCCTGAATAGAATATTATTCCATTCTGGAAATAAATTGCAATGTCCAGGCAAGAAATTTTCATTTCGACGCACATGCCGAAATTCCGCAAAATTTTATTTCTAGAATTTTTTTCAGGCAAGAAATTGCCTCGTGTGTGGCCGGCTTCCAGGACCATCATTTTTTCGCAGTTTTGAAATCCTCTTAGGGTCGATTCAAAAGTACGTTCTTCCTCCGGTACGGGCGCGAGGGGTTGAGCATTTGT
>JAQGCC010005469.1:0-11479 GCA_034698905.1 Xestoiulus laeticollis
ACTAATGAGCATTCTCAAATCTTACCAACTAACGGCGAGTAAGTTATTGAGACAGGGTGATAGCCGACTCAAGATCTTACTAAGGGCGAGTAAGTTCTTGAGACAGAGTGGTAGACGACTCAAGGTCTTACTCACTAAGGGCGAGTAAGTTCTTGAGACATAGTGATAGACGACTCAAGGTCTACTCACTATTGGCGAGTAAGTTCTTGAGACAGGGTACTAGCTGACTCAAGATCTTACTAATGAGCATTCTCAAATCTTACCAACTAACGGCGAGTAAGTTATTGAGACAGGGTGATAGCCGACTCAAGATCTCACTAAGGGCGAGTAAGTTCTTGAGACAGGGTACTAGCTGACTCAAGATCTTACGAATGAGCATTCTCAAATCTTACTCACTATTGGCGAGTAAGTAAGATATGTATAACTATTGGCGAGTAAGTACTTGAGACAGGATGATAGCCGACTCACGATCTTACTCACTAAGAGCAAGTAAGTTTTTGAGACAGGGTACTTGCTGACTCAAGATCTTTCTAATGAACATTCTCAAATCTTACTCACTGTTGGCGAGTAAGTACTTAAGACATGTTGATAGCCGACTCAAGATCTTACTCGAGCACGAGCATTCTCGATGATGAGCACTTTCTTACATTTGAGCATCTACTCAGGCTTTTCTCACTTAAATAAATGTGATTGCATCTTAGTTATTCATGTAAGTTAATTTTTATTTCCTGTTATTATAACTACATGTTGTATAATGATTATAATTAATTGAACTTAAATGATCACAAAATGCACGTGCTTTAATTGTTATTAATACAGCGAATAATAATTAGTTAATCATTATCAAAAACATGTTCTTTGTCGTTGAATATTTTGATGCAAACTTCGGTATCTTTTTCTAATACCCACCCTGGTGGACATTCTTTATGCTCGTATATGCTGTATGGAGAAAGATACCTGTAGAATCTCAGCGCATCTAATCCACTTCTCCATGGATAATACCCGAAAAGTCTTGATGCTTTTGAGTTTGTGTTGAAATTTGTACAAAATGAAAGCAATATTGTTAACACGAGTGCTGCGAAGAAGCTCATCGGAGTGAAAATGGCTATTTTAATATCAGTTCGTGTGATTTTTAGATCTTTGTAGCTCTATAAAGCAAAAAAAAGTATTCATATTAGATCTTGACGAGCCCAGCGTCTTTTCTAATTAAAATTCAGGGGTAAATAAAATTGGACAAAATACTACGTTCATAGATCTAGGGCATAGTGATCATGTTTTATGGAAAGGGCTTACTAAACACACGTTTTTGTATGGGGCAAATTTCTTGACGAACCCAGCGTCTTTTCTAATTAAAATTCTGGGAGGAATAAAATTGGTTAAAATACTACGTTCATAGATCTAGGGCATAGTGATCATGTTTTGAGAAAAAAGCCTACTAAACACACGTTTTCCTATGAGGTAAATTTCTTGACGAACCCAGCGTCTTTTCTAATTAAAATTCTGGGTGAAATAAAATTGATAAAAATTGTATTTTTATAAATCTAGGGCACAGTCACCATGTTTTTTTTTATGAAAATGTCTGGTTATTTTTAAAATTAATAAACTATTTTTTTTTTTAAATTTCGCGGGTGTTTTGCATGGTCTGTGTTTCCACCTGGTGTCAGCTACCTGCAATTAATAGTTGCGTTTCGAAAATGTATCGATTACTTTGCTTAATATTAAAGCTTAGTTAATATAAATGTTATCTGTGCCTTAATTAGCTGGATACATAATTCATGTTTTAAAATTAAAATTTCCCACTTTTAACAAGAATTAATTTGCTGATCTCGTCACAAAATTCAAATTCCGAAAAACGCCTGTAGCTGACACCAGGTGGCATCGAAGACTTAAGCCACGTGAGATTCCCCATTTAAAATTCATACTTATTTATTAAATTTAAAATTTAAGGGCCATTTTCATAAAAAACATTCTCACTGTGCCCTAGATCTATAAACCTAGTATTTTTAACAATTTTTATATCCCCAGAATTTTAATTAGAAAAGACGCTGGGCTCGTCAAGAAATTGACCCATTAGGTTCACTCATACTTCTGTTAGTTTTATAAAGTTTTGATATATTCAGGAAGTATTAAATAAATGAACAAACGAACAAATATATGCAATGGAAATTTGTAAAGTTTGTCACGTAGAGGACAGCGAGTCGGATAGTTTACCAACCCAGGACAGCAAAACCTGTGAATAGCACAAACCGTTGGAACTGAACTATAAGGTTCGCTATTTGGAGGGAGAGTGCTATTTGCAGGTTCAGCTGGTTCGTCCATCTGTGCAAAGTGTGATGGTTTGCTACTTCCAGGTAGTACGCCATATAGATACGCTACAGGTTTTACTGTAATGTTTCCTGGATGTTATTGTGAAAATCAATAGTGAAATAATACTAGACCATAGATGGCGCTGCCGATAAAGGCGCTGTGCCAAAGGGCATATTTAATTAACGGATTATTAACGGATCATTAGCGGTTGTTTAATGAGGTTTTGTTCTAATGAGCCACTTCCGGCGAAACTATGATTACAATAAAAGCAAATTAACAAGTTCAAGTTGAAATTTGCATTATTTAAGCCAATTTTATCACGTGTAGGCCCGTTTTATGGCCCGCGGGCCACGTTGAATAATGAAGGGCCACATTTGAACTTTGGGATGAATTAGCTTGCATAATGTTAAGCATGTATTGCTGAGAAGGTCAATCTTGACCTTTTTCCAATGCATTAGGTCAATTTCATGGCCAGTACTTTATTGTGGAATGGTTCTTTTGTAATGTATGGAATGTTGACCCTTGACCTCCAGCCGAATTGTTGTGATGAGGTTGTTCAGGTAACGTTTCTTCATTTCAAGTCGTGCTTCTGGAGTGGCAGTACTGGTACTGTGGTGAGTCAGCTGTTTGTATTTACTGGGATTTTAATCAATGCAGTACAAGCAATATTTAATCAATGCAGTACAAGCAATATTTAATCAATGCAGTACATGGTGTATTAAATCAATGCAGTACAAGTGATATTTAATCAATGCAGTACAAGCAATATTTAATCAATGCAGTACAAGCAATATTTAATCAATGCAGTACAAGCAATATTTATTTAATGCAGTACATGGTGTATTAAATCAATGCAGTACAAGCAATATTTAATCAATGCAGTACAAGCAATATTTAATCAATGCAGTACAGGCAATATTTAATCAATGTATAACTAGCTGCATTTAATCAAAGCAGTAAAAAGTATATTTAATCAATGCAGTACAAGCAATATTTTATCAACGCAGTACAAGCTGTGTTTAATTAATGCAGTACATGGTGTATTAAATCAATTCAGTAAAAACGATATTTAATCAATGCAGTACAAGCAGTATTAAATCAATGCAGTGCAATCACTAATTTCCTGTTTTATCTTATTTTCAGATTTTTAACAGTATCAAGAATGGCAGTATTAATGTAAAATAGCGTGGTATGAGTGTGGTATTGAAGGTCAAAGGTCGAAAACGTGCGTGGAATGTCTGGACATAATGGCCATATGTCTGGACATTGAATGTACATGTACGTTGTGACCTTGGACCCTCCTAGTTTTTTATTCCAAATACTGGCATTATATAGCCACCTTTTTATTCAGTTTAATTGTGTTAACCCGCTTTAATATTGCGGACATAAACTTTAACCTTTAACCTTTGCCTGTGAGCGGGTCGCTCCCGTTCACATGCAAAGGACCCTTTATGAACAATAGGACATAAGGACCTTTTCATTCTTTTTGTACACATATATACCGGTATATATGTTTTTTTGGGGATTGTTGTTTTTGTTTTTGTTGTTTTTTGTTGTTGTTTTGCTTTGTTTTTTTGCTTTTTCAATAGGACGTGTGAAGAAAAGATGGAGGACAATCACAAAAGAAACACCATGAATACAGGTTGGACATGTCACATGTTTGAAAACATTCTATTCGAAGTTTAAAACGTTCTATTCGAATTTTAAAACATTCCATTCGAATTTAAAACATTTATTCGAATTTGAAAACGTTCCATTCGAATTTGAAAACGTTCCATTCGAATTTAAAACATTTTATTCGAAGTTGAAAACGTTCTATTCGAATTTAGAACATTTTATTCGAAGTTTAAAACGTTCTATTCGAATTTAGAACATTATTTGAATTTCAAACATTCAATTCGAATTTAAAATGTTCCATTCGAATTTGAAAACGTTCCATTCGAATTTGAAAACATTCCATTGGAATTTGAAAATGTTCCATTCGAATTTGAAAATGTTCCATTCGAATTTGAAAACGTTCCATTCGAAGTTGAAAACGTTCTATTCGAAGTTGAAAACGTTTTATTCGAATTTAAAAACGTTCTATTCGAATTTAAAACAATCTATTCGACTTTGAAAACATTCTATTCGTAGTTAAAACATTCCATTCGACTTTGAAAACGTTCTATTCGAAGCTAAAACATTCTATTCTCATTGCAAAACACATTTTATTTTTTTAATAATTCCTATTTTTCTAAATTCAAATTGGAAAACATTCCTTTGACTTAATTTCTACATTTAATGGCATACATGTAGATGGGGTTTTGAAGGAGGAGGAACCTAGAAGATCCTGGAGCAGCAACAACAGACCTGGAGCCATGAAGATGTAAGATCACTTGAGAAAAGTTTGGATGGTTTTTTTTTTCAAATGATATGAACAAAATCTAATTCTTGACTGCATGATTATAAGGGATGAAGATGCAAGTGGAAAAACGACAATTCTATATAGGACCTCTATATAGGAATTCTATATAGGATCTGAAGACCATGTATTAAGGTTGTACGTTTCATGATTTTAATCTTACAATATACAATTACTTTAAATTTTGTTTTCTTAAGATATTTATAGGCAGTCACTGCGATGGACTAGCTTTTTGTACCCCAGAAGTTGGACCTGGAGCAGCAGAGATGGACAAGGACCGCGAAGACGTAATATTTTTGGGGAATCTTAATTGCAATTCCGTTTGATATTGTGAACGGTGTTTAATATTTTGTTATTTTTTTTTAGACCAAGGACCACAAATGTGGTTGTGGAGACACAATGATGGACCTTAGTGCCCTTATAAAGGTTGTATGGTTGATGTATTAATAATTGAAGGAAAGCTATTATAAATTGAGTATTTTTTTAGATATTTATAGAAATGAAGATGGATTTGAGGCCCGACGTGGGAACCTGGGGCATCATTATGGATTATTGCATGCATTTAATTGAAGCTCCGAGGATAAACTGTTATAATGGTACAAACACAGACATTCCGATGTAACAAGAGCCCCCAACGATAAACCACTAGCTCTGACGATGGACTAGCTCAGAGCCCTTTACTTGTGATGAGGTGTTTCAACAAGGGTCTAAGAACCCCAACGAGGGATAGGAAGCCAAAGAAGAAGATTCAGTGCTTCAACAAGGGTCTCCAACGGGTGATTAGAAGCCTATCAAACTTAAGGGTCTCAAAACCCCAACGAGGGATAGGATGTCAAAGAAGATGACCAAGTGCTTCAACAATTTAAGGGTCTCAGAGCCCCAACGAGGGATCAAAAGCCATGCAAGTACTACAAGGGTCTGGGAACCCCAAAGAAGATGATCCAGTGCTCCAACAAGAGCATCAAATACCCAATGATGGATCAGAAACCAACAACAAGAGATTTAGTGCTCCGATAAGGACCTTTGGTGCCCCATGGAGGGATCAGAAGCAATCAACGTGGGATCCTCTGCTTCTATAAGGGTTTAGGACCCCCAACGAGGGATGCAGTGCTCCGGTAAGGGTCTCAGAACCCCGACGAGGGATCCAGTGCTCCTGCAAGAACCTCGGTGTCCCATGGAGGGATCATCAGAAGCAATCAACGTGGGATCCACTGCTTCTATAAGGGTCTATAGGAACCCCAACGAGGGATGCAGTGCTCCGGTAAGGGTCTCAGAACCCCGACGAGGGATCCAGTGCTCCTACAAGAACCTTGGTGTCCCATGGAGGGATCATCAGAAGCAATCAACGGGGATCCTCTGCTTCTATAAGGGTTTAGGACCCCCAACGAGGGATGCAGTGCTCCGGTAAGGGTCTCAGAGCCCCAACGAGGGAAGGAAGATCCACAACGAGGGACATTTAGCTCTGACGATGGTCCCAGAGCTACGACGAGGGATTAGGTCGTATAACGTCTTTCTAATTCCATATTGAATAGTGTCTTAATTTTTGTACTTTTTTTTTAAGGACCTTTTAGGTGGCGACCGTTTCAAGCGATGCATCCGACGTAGTCATCTTGCGCACCAACGTGTCGTCAAATAAGCTTATCGGAGTCGTTTTTTTTATTATTTGGTCCTTATTTTTTTCCCACCTTACTAACTCTGGCTATAGTTTAGGCTATGGTTCCCCTTGTCCCAAATACGATGCATTTGGGGCGAGGGGCCTCTCCGTGACTGGAACCTTGGCGTGGTGGAGAGGCTTGTGTGCCCTTTGACCACGAAACTTTTCATGGTCCAAGGGCCAGACTAAGATCAGTCATTGTTTTAAAATTTTTTTTCAAATTGCAGTTGTTGTGTTTTATGTAATGATGGCTTTCTTAAATTTTGTACGCTTACACATGTGAGACTCCGTACTAAAACTGCGGGAAGTTTGTTTCTTGTCGTGTCTCGAAAGAGGCCTTTGAAGTGCCTCGATTCTACGGAGCCTCAGACGTGTCTCCACTCTACGGAGGCTCGGACGTGCCTTGATTCTACGGAAGCTCGGACGTGCCTCGACTGTACAGAGGCGTCTCCACTTTACGGAGCCTCGGATGTGCCTCGACTCTACGGAGGCTCGCACATGCCTAGATTTTACGGAGGACTTGCTTGTGCCTAGACTTTACGGAGGCTCGGTCGTGTCTCTTTGCCCTGCCTAGACTATATAAGGGCCCCGGTCATTCAATACATTCCCATGCTTGATTCCCAATGCTCCAAACTGTTTTAGCCTCGGCACCATTTCATATCTCTAGAATGTTACGCCTTGTTAAGCCTTTAAATCATTTTTTTATGTCAAATATTTCAAAAAAATATAAATCCAGCTTCATTTACACAATTTTTTTTATTTTCGCAAGCTTCTGATAAACAAAACAATCTTGATTCCATCATGGTTTCTGATAAATGTGTATGAAATGACAGGGTCAAAGGTGAAATCTCAGTACTCTATTCTCCATCTAGAGGGTGCTTCGCAAGGATCCTCGTCGTCACCGCAGAATCTGTTGAACGTTGAATCCGGATTGAATCCCAGAATCTCTCGCTCTTCTTGAATGCGAAACGAGAAAGTGGATTCGTGACTTCCGATGAAGTGCCTAAGATTTTGAAAACTAAATTTTAGCTTAAGTCTTGAATTATGAAATCTTAAGAACATCTTAATTGGTTCGTGACATCATACCTGGCATGAGACACAATCCATTGATCGATAATGGCAACTCCGCCGTCTTTCAAGTGCGATTTCTCTGTGGCACTCGGAGTAAAGCGAAAGACTTTGGCTCTGTCAACCAAAAGAGACTCAAGATGGAGGAATTCTAAAAAATAACATTCAAACTTAACAAATTTGTTATAACACGGTCACATTTCTCGTATTTTAACCAAACCTTTCTGAGGTGCATCTGTCGCTACGTAGACAGAAGTGAGATTCAAAGCATCGAGCATCGATTTGATCTTCTCGGCGGCTTTTGCTAAACTCGGTAAATGTTTCGCTCTCCCTAGAAGGAAATCCTCTCGTCGTAAATGGACTCCTAGGTATGGACCTCCTTTGGCCCTTTTCTGGTTAGGCTAAACAGAAAATTACAAAAAATTACATGCAAACTCAAGTATATAAGCCTTTTAACATTTTTTAAGCCTTTTGAAGTTTATCTGCCCTTATTAAGTATTTTTAAGGCTTTTTCCAAATAGACACCCATGATATGGACCTCCTTTGGCCCTTTTCTGGTCAGATTAAACAACAGATTACTACGAAATACAATACAATGCACAAGACGGTCATTTTTATGTAAGCCTTTTTCTAATTTTAAGCCTTTTTGAGGTTATCGGCTCTTATAAAGTTCTTTTTAGGATTTTTATAATGGAAACACATGATATGAACCTCCTTTAGACCTTTTATAGTCAGTCTGAATAAAAAATTACACTAAAATACACAAAAAAAACACCAGCAACAATCTTTTTTATATAAGCCTTTTAATGTTTTTAAGCTTTTTTCAAGCTCTTAAGCACTTTAAATCATTTTTAATCTTTTTTTAATCAAGCTGTTACCTTGGTGTCTCTCCAGTCTTTGAGAAGTGTTGTTTCATCGGTTAAATCTGTTGAGTTTAAAAACTTCTGCCGAAATTCGTCGCCAATGGCCCTTAGATGCTTAGCAAATCTCATGCTTCTTCTTGCCTAAAATTTTGAAGTATTTTCAGTCTTTTATAAACATTTTTGAAGCATTTTAGACTGGATTTATTTTTGTAAATCTCATCTGCCATCCAATTTCAGTTTTTTAAGCCTTTTATGTATTCAAACTTGTCATTTTAGCTTTTCTTATATTCTTTTTAGTTTTCTAAAGCTTTATCTAAGAATTATTATGCTTTCTTTGTAAGTATTTAAGTTTTTATAACGCTTTATAGCAGATCTCATGCTTTGTGCTGCCTACAATTTTAAGCCTTTTAAGATTTTTTTTGCATTTTTAAGCTATTTTTTTGCTTTTAGCTTTTATTAAGCATTTTAAAAGTTATGATGCTCACAATTTAAAGCCTTTTAAGCATTTTCAAAGTTTTATTGTGCTTTTTACGCTGTTTTGAAGCTTTTTTCAAGTACCTTCCAATATGTTTTATCCCCGAAGGAATCGTGAAGTATAGTTTCTGCTCGATCGAACATTATCGAACTAAAATTTAACAAAAATTATAGTACACGTTAAAAAATATGGCTCGTAGACATAAAATGACGAATAAATGTGGTTTAAATCTTAAATATTAAAAAAAAAATCCTGATTTTATGAAATCTTGATAGAAATTTTTGTATTTTTAGGTTGATGTGAATTTAAGATATTTTTGTCCGACTAGACAGTGTTACCTCTCGTTCCTGGACAGTATTAGTGGAATGACAGTGCTGGCTTGACCCTGTAAGGACAGGCAGGAAAAGTTGCTGGCGTAAACGTGGTCGTAGCCCCAGAACCAACCTTTGACCTTTTGACTCTCGTCCGATTGATACGTCGGAGGTTCCAAACAGGAACGCTCTTCGTACTTATCCGTCCACTTGTTACCGTCTTCGAACGTGTCCGCAAAGTATTGTAAGTAAAACACGATGTCGATACTCGCTTTTTCTGAAAAAAAAATGCTGAAAAAGTTAAAATGTGGCTTTTTCTGCGTACGATTTTTAGTTTTATATAAACTATGAGATGAAACATTAAAATTTTTGAGTTTTTAAGGTTTTTCCAAGGATTTTTTTGACGTTTTTGTTACAAACCTTTTAAATAGTGTTTAAATTCTATGACAGGTACGTGTTTCGCGAGACTGTCCAAGTCGAAGAAGTTGGACCATTGTATTTTGGACTGTCTTCCCAATTCCCTTGATCTCCAGTGGTAGAGGTGACCCCATGGGGGCAGCACAAGCACCCAGGCAACGCCCTCTATGGCGTTCAATTTCAACACAAGATTAGCCATTCGCATGTACACGTCGCGACGTAAGTTAAAACCTTCGCTGTGGTTCACTTCGTACAGCAAATACCTGAAATATTTTCAAAAAAACATTTTTAATTCTTTGAAAATTTCTTGACACTCTGTACAAGGAGGTTTTTGTACAGGGTGTCCTAAAAACAGTAAACATTTAATTCAAAATAGTTTAAATATTATTTAAAAAATAAAATATTCTCCCACATATTATTCTCTATTAAAACACTTCAAAAATTCCACCCAATAAATGTTAAAACTAGCTAAAATATCATTTTTTAAAAACTGTTCAACTTTGGACATATTCCTGTAAAAATACGTAATTTGTACAGAGTGAGCACTAGTCTCAAATACATGGGCATTCAATTGAATTTATTCAAAACATTATGTATATTACATTTATGTTCTAATGCAAAATCTTTTTTTTTTAAATACTATTAGCTATTAATTTGTTGTTTACAATTTAAAAAAATTGGTAACTTTCGATTCACCCTGTAGAAACGTCATCATTGTTACAGGGCGAGTCGAAAGACCCACCACGTGTGACGTCACAGAAGCACGTGGACGCAGCGGCACGTGGGTTGCCATGGAAACCGCTGAAACAAGGGTTCTCACCTTGGCCGCTCGAGGGCGCCAGCTGCCGTCTGTTCTTCCATTCGCCCATGATGATGTTGATGATGTTGGATTCCAGCGTCGAAAACGAAGTCGTCCTCGAAAGCAAATTCAGCGATTGTTGTTGCGGAGAGAAGAAGAATAGTTAACAGAGAGGAAACTACGTTCGGAGACATGTTTTAGGCAAAAACTACGCCAAATTCACCGCTTTTTTCACCGTCATAGCGGCGTTCCATCTACTGGCGTTCCATTTTTCGGCGCGAATTGCACTCGAGCCTGAAGCACGTGGCTGTTTTTTGATATTTCCGGTAAGTTAACCTATATCTTGTTGTTAGACTAATCCTGATGATTTAAAAATACCACAAATTGATATTATATCGAGTCATTAATTAAGAATTGTCAAATGGATAGCATCCTCATTGAACGTCAGATTAACGTGTGATAGGTTAAAGTGCAAATCGAAATGTATACAGGGTGTCCAATGGGTTTAAGTTTCTTAACTGACATTCTTGGCATGATGTATACTAGATTAAATTAGTTAATAACATCTCTGGAATGTCGTATCTTTCTTAAATGCAGGCAGTGACTTGTAGGCTCGCAATAAAGCTTGAAAGAATCTATTGTTTACTAGTTATAACTGATTAAAGTTATAAATTCTCATTAAGTCGAGACTATAGCTGTACGTCACGCTAATTCACGTACATTCTTGGCATGAAGGTGAGAATAGTTAATGAAACTGGTCAATATTCAATCACCGGAACTTGTAACGCATTAACACGGTCTCCCAGTCAAACTATGAATGATCAGTCTTTTACTTTGAATGTTAACAATATTCATAATGCGAGAATTGTCGTGCTTCTTCACGTACATTCTTGGCAGTAGAGCCTCGATTAGGTAACAGTGAGATCATTTCGATAGAACGCTTGCGTATCCTCCAAAATTTAACGAAAGCTCGTAGCTCATTTTCACGAACTGTAATGGCCTAGCTAAAATTAAATCTTCTATCAATCCAGGATTTATCTCGGCTAATTGCTAGTCCATGCACAACTATCTCAGAAATTATACTTGAAGACATGCAGTATCTCTGTATTCAATTCAATTCAACTCGGTACCCTACAGTCAGCAAACAAATGCCATTTGGTAGGGGGGTTCGTACCCATTTTCAG
>JAQGCC010005470.1:0-11478 GCA_034698905.1 Xestoiulus laeticollis
TCATGCAGTAGCTACAAAAATACTGCATTTTTATCAATTTTTATTTTTGTATTATAACAAGTATTTTTTTAAAAGTAGGTTTTAAAATTCCCCGTTAACTTTCCCCAAACATGCAGTTCAGATCCCCCTTAAGTGAATTTTTCAGGGATATTGACATGAAACTTTTAGGTGCTTTTCTAATCTCAAAGGTTTGCTTGTATAGGTTGCCACTTGTATGCCATAAGCCGCCCAGGAGGAAGCCATCTGAGGGTGGTGGTGGCTACTGGAAAAAAGATTCTGGTTATGCAATGGCGACATTCTGCAGCCTGGACAGCATGGTGTGCTTCCTCTGATACGGATACCGTCGATGGATTTCAGTACATCAGGGTTAGTAGTCATCTCAATTGCACGAATTTAGGCACATGTTCAAGTGTGTTTTAAAAATATTTCTTTTCTACATTGTGTTATTGAAGGAACTCTCCCTTAATGATTCGCCGATACTGTTGACACTAGTGGACAGTCCAACGGCCGGTGACGATAATCAAATATGCGTGGGCTATAGGCATCAGTTTGATCTGATCAACGAAAAAACGGGCGAAACCTCAAAATTACATCAAGTGGATGGAAATAAGGTGAGATCACTTATGTGTAAGATAATAACATTTGTAGGAAATTCAAAGCCTTGCAAAAAAATAGTCTTGAAAATGTTTTGAATTAAAAAGACTTTCTTGTAGAGATTTTAGAAAAATAGTGAGGTTTAAAAATAAATTGACTTAAAAATATTCGCATCAATGTGACTTTTGTGCTTTCAAGGTTCACCTTGTTACCGCTGTAGATATATACGAAGACGAAGAAGCTGAATTACTGCTATGTTACAATCGTAAGTTTAAAATCTATTTTTTTCATGATAGTGGTGTTTTCTGAGAGAATCTGAGAGTTGATTTGTTTACTTTCTCAAGATACGTCGCATTTCCAAAAATTGTCGGACGAAACCTCTAACGAATTTGACTTTCAATGGACATCTGTGCCCGATGCGATTGGTATGGCAAAAATCTTAACAATGTCTGGACTTAATAAATTGAGTATTTTAAATCATTTATTGCTGGTTTTAATATTTTTCTCGTTAGTTTGTGCCTTTCCTTATATTTTGGCATTTACGACTGACACCATAGAAATTAGGCTAATTATAAACGGGAATCTGATCCAGACGATGGTGATGCCAAGGCTAAAACTCGTTAGTTCAAAGGTAAACCTCTTAATTATGTTTTGGATTAAGGATTATCGTTACACTATTAACGTTTTGTTTGGTAGAACGACATTTACTTCTGTACGACTGCACCCGAATTTTTCCAAATCAGAAGAGAGTTCATCAAAGTGGACAAGCTAGAAAGAGATCCTAGTCTTTCACCTCCAGCGTCACCTCACTGTAAGTTGTTGTGCAGTCTATGTACTAATCTTTTTCTTTAAAGTGACTGTAGGTTTTTAAGATTTCGTGAAGACAAAAAAGAAAATACAGGTATCCCAGCCGTCCTATATATCCTATAAATTCCAATAGTTTTAATGTCGTCCTATATTGTCCTATATTTCCTATATTTTTATTAACTTTTGTACATAATTGTCATAACCAGGGTGACAAACAAGTCCTGTTATTCCTAAAAAATGTTCTAAATATTTTTTTTAAATGCCTAATCGAATAATTGTTGTAAAAATGATGTCTATAAAGTTGAAGTTACCCCAGTTATGATATATGCTTTAATGCGCTGTAAGCCAACGTAATTTTTACAAATTAGGAATCTGATGCGCTAAAAACACAGTAAATTTTGTCCTAATTTTGGCATAAATGCGAATTAAAAATAAAATTCAATAGTATATATTTAAAAAGTCACCTTTAACTTTTAAAAATTCCTAAAATTTAATCTAAAAAGGTCCTAATATTTAATCTAAAAAAGTTATAAAAAGTCATAAATTTAATTTAAAAAAGTCCTAAAGTCCTAAAATGTAATCTAAAAAAGTCCTAAAATGTAATCTAAAAAAGTCCTAAAATGTAATCTAAAAAAGTCCTAAAATGTAATCTAAAAAAGTCCTAAAATTAAATCTAAAAATGTCCTAAATATTGAGTATGAAAGTGTTTGCCATCCTGTTCTATAATTCCTATACTTTCAAAAAAATGTCCTAAAATTCCTATATTTTCAAAGTAAATTTCCTATAATCCCTATATTTTCAAAGAAGGTTTCCTATAATTTCTATATTTGTATCCCTAAAAGTGGCTGGGATACCTGATCCCTCGATTTTCAAAGAGAATTTCCTATAATTCCAATATTTTTATCCCTAAAAGTGGCTGGGATACCTGAAAATATTATTTATCAGTAGCATTGCAACGTCTTATTTTCCTCCTCTTGTGCAAGTGCTGTTCCTCGTCCTCATCCTGTTACTCATCCATGTTCTGATATATATCCTCGATTGCACCACTCTTACTCCTGTTTTCTCTTTAGCAAACGGCGACGGGAAGCCCCTTCGCCTGTACCGCATCCCGTTCGCAAGCCTAACAGGAGGAAATCTGTCATGCGAGCGGCGACTGCCCACGCCATGCACCCCAACGCCGCAGTCCCTGTGCAACTCACCATTCCTGGGCGTGGGCATCAATTCTGGCCGGGATCTAAACCTCTCTTGCGGAGACGGAACCACCAAGGAGATGCACCTAAGGGTTAATGAGAAGCAGGAGCGAGGTAGCCGCAGCGGGCCCACCACCCCCGTACCCACAACGCCGGTCCTCCTCCACTGCCCTCCCAAGCGTGGCTTGTGCAAGGAGAGGAACCACTCAGCAAGCTCCGACTCTGGTATTGGCAAGAGCCTGGGTTGCTCACCACCACCCAGCCCCCAGATCATGTCGGACCACCTGGATGACGGCTTTTCCAACATGACCGGAACCAGGATTTGAGAGGACACACAGTACGCGTGGCTGGTACATAACGGTGTTAACCCCTCTCGCTTTTCCCACCACCACCACCACCAAACATGGCAGCTATGCACTGTTAACGACTCAGTTATGATAGCCACGTGCTATAACTACCGAAGGATGAGCCATTCAAGATGGCCCTGAAGCTGCGGAGTTGACGAACGATACACGTTGCAATCTCTCTTCTTCTTCTTCTTAACAGGGTTTAAGCTACTTGCTCTTGTCTGCCTGCATTTCTACGATTTTTCATCATTGGACAAACAAACCAATATCGAGATGATACATGGTTATGACGATCCCAAGGGTGATACTCGCAATGTTAAATCTAGTCCATTGTAGAACTGTTTCAACAAATGGACAAATGGTAAACTCGTTTTGCTTGGAATTGCACTATACGTGAAATTTAAATTTTCTAATAATTTCAAATGGCGAAATGCAAACATATGACTTCATGTTTTTAATGATGATTGGGTAAACCTTTTTTAAATCTTTTCTTGGTTTTTTTAGATTAATTACGAACCGTATTTTAAGAAACGAAATGTAGCATTTCATTTCTGAGTAGAGAACTCTTGAATGCTATGGATCATTTGTTGGATCAGACTGTCTTTGGAAATTTTTAAATTGCATCCGTAGCCTTATGGCTTTAAAAACCTTTTAAGGTAACCCTGAGGTACATGCTACCTGTCATTCTGAAATAATGCTAAAATATAGCATTTGCATTTTTTCAAAATATTTTTGACTTAATAGAATTAATCAAATCACAGATAAAATGAAAATGATAAAACGCACTAATGCTATACAATTTTTATCAAGTTATGGAAGCTTAATTTTTTTAAAAAAATCATGTGATGTATTTGTTCAAAATTATAATAAAAGTCAAAACATGTAGTTGCAAAGGTATACTAAAGTGGTAAGATGCTTAATTTTCTCCACTTTGTCGCCTACTGACCTACTCTACTCCTTGATATAGGATAGATGTAAATTGTGAACACGCGGATGCTGTGCCATTGAGCATCTATTAAACCCACAGCGAAATAAACTGATTTATCCATAGTCAGTTTGATATTTTCTACTGTGACTGTATACCCACGTTATATATATTGGAAAAAGTTTAACATTGCAGGTATATGCTATGGTTTACCCTTAAACACTGATTTGACATTAGTTTAATTGTTTGGCAATTTGATCCTTGCTGCTTAATTGAGTCTGAGGTTAACCAAGTACATGTGAGTAGGTCATCATCCATCCATGGGTTGATAGAAATCCCATTAATTGAGGAGTAAAGTAATGTTGCACTTGAAGATCAAAGTAACATGATGTTGGAAATTTCATATTAATGATAATTCACATCCAGGAAGTGCTGAAACTGAATAAGGTTAATTGACCATAATATTCAAATTCAACACGTCTGTCTGTGTTTGAAGATTTATAATATCCAACATGGCGTGTTTTATGGATTTTTCAATATGGTTTCATTTGAAATAAAGGCTGTTCTATGGATTTAAGGATACAGCGAAACTTGTGAATAGCGCACACCTTTGGGACCGAACCATAAGGTACGCTACTTGGAGGGATAGTGCTACGAGCGTGTTTGCAGGTTCCCTGAAAATAGCAAAACTTTTGATTTGGTCCTAATGGTTTGCGCTATTCACAGGTTTTAGTGCTGCTGAAATCCAAATAATGGTCTCCTTAAGCTTTATTCCAATAGTATTTAAACTAGTTGCTGCTTCTTTTATGGGATTGAATCTTGTCGTCACCTTATGAATTTGTTTTGCATGGATGTATGGATGACCCATGTGCCTGAGTTAGTAAAATTTGTAATCGAGAAGCTCAATGTTGATGTTAAACATTGGATTTTTCCATAAATTGAAGAAATATAGTCTGCCCAAGTTATGCATTACAACGACTTTTTAATATACTTCTTGTATAACTTTCCTGATTCCTCATCAGGTTTAGATGGGTTGAATTTATTTAACATAAACATTTATTTTTCATTGCGATATTGAAAATTTCAATTTCACATTACCAAGTCTCATTAGGTAGTTCGATAACTACCTATAAATAAAAACAAATCTAGAAAAATAATCCAATACTGACAATCACCTCCACTGGCTTGTCTTTATACTGTTAATAGCTGTTGAAGAGGAGATACTCTCGGCATTGATACTGTGCATATCAGAACTAATTTTTTTGCAGTAAATGTATAACTGTATTTCTCTATTTCTGTATGTCTATTGATACGTGTTTTGTTACCCCTCTCCCTTACATTTCATCTCAAAAACCTATGCCGATTTGAATTCCTCGATCTGTGTCGACTTTTGTCCAGATTTCCTTAACGTGTTTTTCATACTGTTTCAAACTGATTTTCAAACCCCTCTTTATTCCAGCTCATCAGATTTTAAGCAACCTTTACCGGTATGCATTTACAGCCGAAACTAGTTACAGCAAACACGATTTAGCGAAATCTTACTAATAAAGAGGTCGATTTGAATGCAAGGCTGGTATTCCATAAAACTTTGTGTATAAGGAAATTGATAAAAACATTACGATGCAAATAAAGCATTTAAGAGATATTCTCCTAGGAAAAATTATAGATAATCCTTCAAATTTGTTCCACAACAAAATAATTTAAAAAAAAAAGGTTTTATTGACGTTACATCAGAGTTCACAGCAAGATTTCAATATAGTCGACACATAAAAATTTTATAAAGCAGAATTATGAGATATTTCATAAATTGTCCGCTGATATAGGGAAATTATAGATCCATTATGAAGAAATACGGGTAAAACGATGCAATGCTGCCAGTCCGCTGGATTTTGTTATAACTTGTTTCGACTGCACATACAGTATATTCTACTTTTAAAATGTTCGTTAGATCTTTGACATTCATTTGATATATAAAAAGTATATATATATATATATATTTAGACTAATGCATGTTTTCAAGAAAATTGTACTATTTTTAAGGATAAATGTCTTTTGATCCGGGCATGTTGACAATGTGTCTCACGCTTAATTTACAAGTTTAAATTGTTGAAATGTGTATCACTATCGCAATGTATGCAGCAAATGTCCACCAGCAGGCGATTGCGGTGTGCGTTTTTTTCCATGTTAGCACTGCAATGGGTGCCGTAACACGAATTGTGTCTCCGAGGATACGAGAGAAAGTTGAATAACTTTTTTAATATACGAGATAATAAAATTCAAAGAAAAATGATGGAAGTTTATATATATGTAATGTGTTTTTACATGAATATCACACACAAGAACATTCACAATTGCAAAAGTTGATTCTGACAGATAGACATACCCTCTCAATTTTAAGAAATTAATACATAATTCTGATACACTTAAAACTTTTATTTTATTACCGTTAAATTGTACATCAACGTTTTAGTACGCTTACATTAGAGGGATTGAGCACGCCTCCCTTAATGCCCCGTCAACTGATTTACCTTAACGAGAACACATTGGAAAAACATACAGTGCTGTCAATGTGGTTAGCATTAAGGGAGCGTTAAGGGAGGCGTGCTCAATCCCTCTATTTTGTACCATGATATAGTACAAAATGTAAGCGTACTAAAACGCTTTTTTTTTTTGTGAAAATGCATTATGGGGGTCACACATTATGTAAGGTCAGATTTAATTAAACTTTCATTCGAAAGAGCCGCCACTTTAGGAATTTCGCCCTTTCGGAAAATTCCCACCGACCTCAACCGGGAAGTTCAAGGATTAAAAAAAAAAATTGAACATACACGTACATACAGTACATTATACATGTAATATTATTTAAAATGTGTTTTAATTAAAAGTACATGTATGCCTGTATTAATACGTGTGAAACATTCCTCAACGAATAACATAATAACATTTACTGTACCTTCAGTAGGCCTTAGTATACATGTGAACTGGAGTCAAGGACCACTTGAATGGCAGAAATGGTTCGGGGGCAATACTAATTGGAAACAAGGTGAAGTAATAAAAATGCAACTGATAACATTCTAAAAAGTATCATTTACCCATATTTCCAAGAGAAATACGCAACAATTTTGCATGATGACACAAAGTCACATGTACAATTTGTACATTGCATTACATCTGCATTTAAGCTTGCGTCATTAGTTTCAGATCAATAAGCGAATTTTATTTAAAGAATTTTTTTCAAAATGCATGTACTCCCAGAATGATCTTGAAATGTCGCGGTCTATATTTCGAGGGAATAGCTTAAAAATAAATAGTCGAATTTACGAAATGTCTTCAGTGGTAGAAAGTATGGCTTAGGGGCTGTTCATATATTTACAGACCATTATGAAAAGAATCCAGCTATAAGATTATGAAATAGGGATCTAATGATTATAATTATCACATTTTCTGAAGCTAGTAAAGTGATTTTAATTTTATTTCATGGAAAAATTAATTTTTGATATCGAAAACATCAAATTTGTTCAGACCATATCCAGAATTTACATAAAATATACTGGCTACAATATGACGTCCATCTGATGTTTGGACCAATCAGCGTCTAGGATTTGCAGTGGTATAAAGGACTCAATCCGCCTTGTTTTCGTTAGTTATGGTCCGAAATCAGGAGCTATACATACATGTAGGTCATGCATCAATTTGGGGAGATTTTTATATAATTACTTGGACAATTATTGAAGATTTAGTATTTAGCAATAAGGCTCTTCATGCAATTTTAAAGTGTAGACTAATTCTGAAAATTGGTTTTGTTCAGTTTTTTTTATTTAACGAATTTTTAGTCTTCAATTTTAACGTTTTGGCCAAACTGAATCGGAAGTTCAATTATTTTAAATCCTATTTTACTAGATGCTACTTTTATTTTTGGTTACACGATTATACTTTTAAGACTATTAGTTAAAAGCATTCACATTTCATATTATTATTATAGCAAGTCTGATCTTGCTTACCTGAAAATAACATTGAAAGTAGAAATAATTCAGCATTGTAAAAAATTATGAATTACACTAGCTATCTTGACTAGTAATACAATTACTTCAGTTGCCCGATTCCTACGTGTTATAATAAATGTATTATCTTATACTTTAGTTTTGATTAGCTGGCTTTGCTTGTCGGAAAGTAATGAAATAAAAGCTTAGTTTATTTGCTTGTTCAATTATTTTGTATCAAAGATCCGGGGGGAAATAATAATAATGCAACTTTTCGATTATAATTATTAACCTAATTTTGCTAGCAGGCCTTGCCAAAAATGCGTGAAATAACTTGTCATGGACTGAAAATATTTTCTACCTCGTCACAGAATTGAATTAAAAAGAAAAGATTATTCTTCTTTATGGGTAGGGTTGATTAGCAATACTGTTTAAAAATAATGTGAAATAGGTACTTGCATGTTAATTATTTTAGATGTATACATTTAGCTTCGAATATAGCTTAAAGCGCTTGTTCATAATTCAAAAATTATGCTAGCAGGTCAAATAAATTACAGTAAAGTTCGTATTCTTCCCAAAACACAGCCATTGTTTTTTTAGCTTTAAATGGTGTTCAATTGTAAATGCCTAATTGCTCTGACAACAGCGATGACCAATGCAGAATTTGTCAAAGCAATAGACTTTACCATTGAAACGTCCCTCGCTCGCTAATGATAATTAAGTTTAGTCCTTCTAATAATTTAAGTATCGAAATTAAACAATGTTTGTAATGAATTTGACCCTGCTTTCCAAAAAACTTATTAAACTTGAGCTTCTTTCAAAATTACAATATGCGTACTTGTATCCACTTTCAAAAGGGGTAATATTTCCAAAATCAGGGATTCACTGTACTGGCCGTAAAGGCCAGAGGATGAAGATGCCATTTCGGACCTAGCTATATATCCCTTGTCATAAGGCAGGGGAATATTTCCAAATTAATGAGATGAGATGGTTGCTGATCTTAAAGGTCAGAGGATAGATGCCAGTATGGACCTATTAAATATGCAATATCTGGTATTATATTGGTATATATGTGTTTAATTCGTTGATTTTTCATGTCTAAAGTGATTATGAAGTTCCGAAGACGGACCGAAGCTTAAAAGTTGCTGGTGATACTTGGTTATTTTTTAATTCACTGACCTTTCGTGCCTAGAACGATGACGGAGTTCGGAAGACGGACCAACAGCTGATGGTAGTCGTTGGTGGTACTTCGTTGTATTTATGCGTTTAATTCACTGACTTTTCATGTCTAGAACGATGGCCAAGTTCGGAATACGGACCAACAACTGATGGAAGTCGATGGTGGTACTTTGTTGTATTAAAGTATTCACTGATTTTTCATGTCTAGAATGATGACAGAGTTCGGAAGATGGACAAACAGCTGAAGCAAGTCGTCGTTGGTACTTCGTTAAATTAAAGTGTTTAATTCACTGACTTTTCATGTCTAGAACGATGGCAGAGTTCGGAATATGCACCAACAGCTGATGGAAGTAGTTGATTGTACTTTGTTGTATTAAAATGTTTAATTCACTGACTTCATGTTTAGAACGATGACAGAGTTCGGAATGCTGATGGAGAGTTTGGAATACAGACCAACAGCTGATGGAGAGTTCGGAATACGGACAAACAGCTGATAGAAGTCGTTGGTGGTACTTTGTTGTATTAAAATGTTTAATTCACTGACTTTTCATGTCTAGAACGATGACAGCGTTCGGAATACGGACCAACAGCTGATGGAGAGTTCGGAATACGGACCAACAGCTGATGGAGAGTTTGGAATACTGACCAACAGCTGATGGAAAGTTTGGAATACGGACCAACAGCTGATGGAGAGTTCGGAATACGGACCAACAGCTGATGGAGATTTCGGAATACGGACCAACAGCTGATGGAGAGTTCGGAATACGGACCAACAGCTGGTGGAGAGTTCGGAATACGGACCAACAGCTGATGGAGAGTTTGGAATACGCACCAACAGCTGATGGAGAGTTTGGAATACGGACCAACAGCTGATGGAGAGTTCGGAATACGGACCAACAGCTGATGGAGTTTGGAATACGGACCAACAGCTGATGGAGAGTTTGGAATACGGACCAACAGCTGATGGAGAGTTTGGAATACGACCCAACAGATGATAGAAGTCGTTGGTGGTACTTTGTTGTATTAAAGTGTTTAATTCACTGACTTTTCATGTCTAGAACGATGACGGACCAACAGCTGATGGTAGTTGTTGGTGGTACTTCATTATGTTGAATTCACTGACCTATCATGTTAAGAATGATGACGTCAGGCATTTACTGGCTTTAGTAGCCATAAGATAGAAGACTTTATATATAATTGCTAAAAGACAGAATTTTAAGTTAATGTTAGGTATTAATATATATTGCAACTGGATTATTTGGAATGCGCTTATCAGTATCATAAATTCGCTATTGGTCATTGCTGCTATCAAACTGATTTGTCTATTTATTTTATCCATGTTACATCCTTTTGTTTTTAAAATTGTTATTAAATGTTAACATTTCTTTTTCGAAAATGTAGAATGAAAATTAGCATTGACACTTTATTTGTAGTAAGGTATAACACTTAAGTACCATCAGAGCACTTATTGAAATGATAAATTCGCTCATGGTCATCGCTGATATCAGTTTAATTTATGCTTTGCTTTTGCTCATTTGTTTACTCCACTACAAAAGTGTCAAACTGCAGTTTATGCTCTAATTATTTGTACATATTTGCTGATGCCTATAGTATTATTAGTAAAGGACTTTTATATCACTGACTTTATGAAAATAAATTAATTATAATTGGCCACCGAGATGTCGAAGTTAATTTGCTTTAAAAATGGAAAGGCCCTGAATTAATTCTTTAATTGTTTAGAAAATTTTCAGGAAATGACCTGACAGGGATTCACATTTAGATTGATTGTGCAAATTTTTAATTTGGGACTTAGTTCTTAACGTTTTATTGTTCACTTATGGCCACTAAATACTTGTTTTCTCAGTTTGTTTTTCTGGATATCGTATTATTTATTGCAAAGGTTGTTTACTCATTACTAATCTTTTTTTTATAAGTTTTTAGTTATTTTGGGTTGTAAATTGCTGTAAATTCCAAAAATGCATCGGAGACTGACAAGCTCGGTAGGATTTTAGTTTTTTATTCATTGTTTTACCATAATTCTCAAAACTAAACTGTTTCACGCATTTCAATTGTTTATTGTTAAAGGATTATTGAAACTGTCATTGAAGAAATGATTACGAAGTGCAGTGTTGATGGTTGTAAGTTTTAAAACTTTGAACTTTTTTTTCTAATGCAGTAGTGTCTAATTCATTTAAATCATTAATGAAGGAGGATATTTCATCTGCCAAAAAATGTTTTATATTGTATCAATCGTACGTTGCAGCAAGTAAGTTTCTTACTTTAGTTCTAAAACTGGTTTTTAATAGTTATCTTATACAGTTTTTTTTTTATTCCATTTTAGATCTAAATCACGCTGCTAATCTAAATCGCATAATTTATTGTTAGTTTTTAGGAGGTGAATACCAATTCAACTGCTTCTTTGAACATTTATTAATGAAGAACATATTTTAAATAAC
>JAQGCC010005471.1:0-11476 GCA_034698905.1 Xestoiulus laeticollis
ATAAAGAAAACAATGGTTTCTGCTACCTAACATTGTAAACTACTGTGTATAAAAGTTTCGGTTTATTTGAAGTTACATAGACTACGTCAATGTCGTCGTAAGTATTCTCCATTGGAAATGATATGGTTGAAAGCCCCCTTACAAATTTCTTATACACATTCTAGTTTATACATTCAGTAATAGAATTTTTTTATGCTTAAGTAGAAAGGTTTACTATGACTTTACTATTTTGTAGGGTTATAGAATATAGATTGTGTTTAGATCATTAGATACTCTCTGAATAAGTACCTATCTTTCAATGAACAGTTAATTGAATCAATATTATCGTTTTTTTTTTGTTTTCTACAATGATGCTTAATTAGTTTTTAATCGACAAAGTAGTTTGCTAATTATTATAACTTGAAATTGTGTGATTTAAATTTAACGTGAACTTTTGCAGGATTAGCATAAGTAACTTTAATTTACCCTTCAAAATATTTCTTAGACTTCACTACGAGGTTTATAAACTTGGCTTCAAGAAGACCATTTTATAATGTAAAGTTCATTTCACACAAATCATACATCTTGATTTTCTCCAATACTTTGATTTCAACGACCATTTTTTTCAGTTTGTATATCCCCAATGTCATATTTCCAAAGTGTATCGATTATTTCTTAGAAAAAGACATGGCAGTTAGATGAAAAATTCAATGCCTGTCTGACCAAGATTTTTTCTTCCCATTCGTAAATATTATTCTTGGCCTATTCATGACCTCGATTGGAAGTCTGTTTTGCTTATTGATGCGATGCTGAATTGGGAAATACTATTGCATGCAGGTTTCCACCAATTGACATTGTGAATATGTATGATGCTTGGAACTAGAAGAACCCCTTCTGCCATTATTATGTGGCTCATCTATTTTGCTTCCCCCTCAATCTTCTAGCATGTTTCCCCTCCGGAGTCTTGGGCTTCCATCATTCTGTCATTAGAGCAGCAACTCTGGAAATGAAATTTTCTTCAGAATCGAAAAAGATAAGTCCCCTGAGGACACGATCCGAGGTAGTCATCAGCTTCCTGTCTGAACATTCAGTCGCTGGATGGCCAGAATGCTGACTGCCCACAAGGAAAGATCAAAAAGGTTGCCAGTCTTACATGGTGATTATTGCGGAAGAACAAACCAATTTCAGAACACAATTGCCCTGCCATTCCCTAGGGACAATAACTTCTTCATTACTACGCCTATTGTCTTAAGCCCAAACAAGCATGTCGAATCTCGATGCCCTTTGCTTACTTTACGAACGAAACAATTCAGCTGGAATTGCTGGGAAATTCCTTAGGCTTGTAAGATGAAATTTCGCAAACAATGACGACCACAAATCTTTAATGAATTATTTGAACAACTAGTTTGAAAACTTTGGAATTGTTCTTCGAAATAATTTTATAATGCATAAACATGAATGCTGATTGCACATTCAGCGATTTCATTATAATGCTGGTTAAAATTCGGATTCGAATACATTAATTGATGCTGTACGTTTTTTCTTATCCAGATTAACTATAGCCTAAGCCACGAGTAATACCTAACTATACACTGAATAATACCACGATTTTATTCACATTCAGTTAAGTGTTTTCTATATCAATTGGTAAATAATATACACCTGGTAACACCAAAGGATCTGTGTCTGAAAGATGTGTCAGACCTGATCTGAATTGTGACCACAATTCATAAACTTGGTTTTAGTGCATATGATTTCCTTTATAAAAAATTCTCTGTATAATATGTCCCCCTGTCTATTGTGTATAATGACAAATGTGCAACTTTTCCATTAATACATTAAAATGACCATGTTCAATCTGCATTAGCAAAAATTTCAATTCAATTGGAAGGGGAAATCCCTTTAAAGAGATCGAATGACACAATAATTAAGTAGGCCTAATCGTGCTCCCTTTTTTAACCCTAACACTTATCCTACCACCCAGATAATCACGTACATGGCATATGTGAATCTTGTACATTTACAGTGTATATTTATCCCTCTCTGTTATTCATTTCATTCTTTTTACCTTGTTTCTGTAAAATTTTGGAAAACAGTTTCAAGTTAGCAATTTTTTTTTAATTTCATTGCTTTTCTCTGTATAGTGATCACCTGTATACAGTGGCCACATTTTATGGTAGTCACCTATAGCAGGTTTCACTTTGTATGTACTGTGAAAAATATGAAAATATCTTATCTTAACCTTAGACATGATGGATATATTTTACACAATTATTGACATTTTACCGTGTTTTATTTCTCTAAGGAAATAACTGATGCATAAGAAATTAGTTCTCATTCATCTTGCAATTGCTTGAGATATCAAGAACATTGCCTGATTTCTCATTAATGTATCCGTGCATGATCATCATGTTGTATTTAATTTTTGTGGGAAATTTTAAGATATAAAGATGAATGCACACACTAATTATGCTCACGTGGGACACTTGATAGCCAGTCGTGTGTAAAGTGTTTCCAGATACTTTTTCTCGTTTGATTAATTTGAGAAAATCATGCAGCGATAAATCTTTTTAGCCGAAAGAATGAAGGCAGCCGGAAAATGAGCTTGAAAATATTAGCTAGATGAGTGGCTTAATTGTGATATGGAGAAATTCTCCAATGTTTATATAGTGGGCACAGACAAGTTGAATATAAGCATGGTCATATCGGTTTCAACATTATTGGGGTTTGATTAAACAATCTTGGAACATTTAACGTTACCGTATACCTCACTTACCTATTGCTGGAATGTATAGTGCAATGAAAATAAATAACGGTATTCCAGAACTATTTAATTCCTTCTTATGGAACCATATTAAGAAACAATTGCTGTTGATGCTGTAAGGGTTTCTGGTTTGCCTTATGCCTGTATTATTTCAATGTGCATGTATTTACATGTATGTATTAATAACTGTAAATATGCATAAATCGAATCAGAAAACGGAGGCTAAAGTGGCGCAAATTATTAAATGCAGTTTCAGCTTGTCAGATTATTACAAAAATCCATTATGAAAGATGACAGATAAACGCTTAAAAGCAGAGCATTGCACTATTCTTTCTAAATGGAACTTAATTTGTCAAAATGGGTATTTCGAAATTCACTATGCTTAATGATTTTGACATTGAATGCAGCATATTTCGCTCTTATTCAACATTAGTCAGTATAAATTCTCAGAATGCTAGACTTTAATCACTTAATCTAATGCAGTTTTTTTTGTTATAAATCTTGCAATAATATAGGTTCTTTCTGAGGAAAAATGCGAATGAATTGTACATGTTTAAGTCTGAATGAGAAATTAAATACTGGTTCACGGAATTTAAAAATGGCCATATAAAGCTTAATTTATCAAAATAATCACGATTGCTAACAGTATAATATTACTATTTCTAATGTTTACGAACCCTTTGAAATACTCTTTAATACGCTTTATTTGTGATGGGTTTACGTTGAATTTTTTTCAATCTTTTTTCCCCCAAAATAGACTACAGAAGGCCCAATTTAAAAAATAATGACACGAGAAATAATAAAACAACGCTTTTAGCTAGAAAACAACAGTTGTTATTGACAAGGTTAGCAGTAAACGTACATTAAATGCAATTATTTTTTATACTTTTTATTATAGAAAAAGGTCTTCATATATATGAAGCCCTACTGTACTTTAGTCCATTTTCTTCAGGAAAACAACAAGATTCCAATTACAGTATAGCTTCACTGGTATTGATTTCAAGAGCGACATTACAAGCCCAGTAAATTGAACATAAAATACTATCATCCAATTTCCAAGTTGGAAACATCTATGTCCTCCTACCCATTAAACGCTTTTCATTTGACATTGCGTTCCATCATTAAAAATCCCTTCTAAACCCATTTCAAGCTCATGTTCTCGCCTATATATAACCCACACTTGGAGTGCAGGAAGAAGGTTGGACAACTAACTTATAGATGGTGAAATGTGGTTTTTCGACAATGACATTATTTTTAATTTCTCACTAATTACCTCATGAACTGCTCCCCTGGAGAGTGACCGCATCTATTCTCTGACCAATTCCCTAGGCTTACAGTCGTACAATGGCCTTGGAATTACAATGGCACGCACTTCTTCATTTACACTTTCTATGGCAACATTTGACCAATTTGCTTTAATGTTTCTCGCCCTTTTCCAATTTCGATAGAGAAGGAACTAAATATCGACCCTCACGAGAGTCGAAATGAGATTCTTTACTAACTTTGCCAATTGTAATACCGCCTCGTTCATTTTCTCGCATCTGCTATTTCGGACTTTACATCCGTTTTCTCCACAATCAAATAGTTAATTATACCAAGCACCAATTATGCCGACCAAGATACAACTTCGATCTCTTCTATTCAAATAAAGCTAAGAAAATGACCATATCTGTGACTGTTATTTACATGTGCACGCTAAACGAGAAAGCCATCGATTTTTCTACTATATGGGCAATTTATTTTTGCCTTGCTCACAAAACCAAGTCTCGATATTGTATTTGCTTCACGACAATTTTAAAGTACATTATTTAAAAGTAATCACGCTATTAGCCATTTAACACGTCATATAAGAATGAAACTAATTAATTATTAAAACTCAAAAGTTAATGTTTTGTTTACGATTGTTGCACAGTTTACAGTTTTAAAATATTATTATACAACTTATTTTAAATGAAATTTGGACTGTAAACTCAAGCTAATCCATAGTATAAGTATATATAATATGTATATGGAATAGCTTGAGTTTACAGTACAATTTCATTTCAAATAGGTTATATAAAATAATATTATAAAATGAAGCATAGACACGGAAAAAAGAAATAATATATTTTATAATAATATAAATTATTTTTAAAAATAAATCGGTTGATAAGCACTTACATTTCTTTATTTATTGAACATTTTTATAACATGGAGAGCATTATTATTAGAATTAAGGTATCTTATTTTATTATACTTGAGACCATTTGCAGGTATTTAATGATCTATCCCTGACCTTATCAGCAATTGCAAATATTTCGACAAATTCTTCATAAACTAATGTATATCTGTTTTGATCGCTATATTAATAAATATTAATAGTGTTCTAATAAACATTCTATGATAATTATTCATAATAAATAAGCAGACACTGTTAGTATTTATCAAAGCTATCGTGATGATTTTGTCAAGGCGATTTCATGCCATTGCAGTGAAATTTCTTTATTCATTGGATATTGTTTGAAAACTTATAGGGTTTACAATGTTTTAGTATAATGAGTATTAAGTGTTTGTCTCTGACTTTATCGACTATTGATACCGTGCCATTACATGCAGTACAAAACAATCATTTTTTTAAAATTCAAATCATCTGTTTTTATCGCATAAAATCACACTTTGCAGTAATGTTTGCTGCGTTGATATTGGATTCACACAAGCTAATTTGTTTCTTAATGCGAGCATACGGAAGCCTTCCAATGGCTGCATCTACCGCCATAATCGAGCTTGAAATGTTGAGATAATGACTTTCGGGTAATGGGGATTCTATTGTGCTTGGTCGAGTGTCATTTCTAGTTGCAATGCTACATAACATTAGCAAAGTCTGATAAATGCCTCCCCGTATAAAAGAGTGGGCATTGTTTCACCCATAAAGTACTCGCTATCTGCGCCACTTTCCTGATCCAACCCAACACATTTTCATTACCTCTCCTTAGATCAGACACTTTCAGGGAATCTATTGGTATCCACCACATTGTCGATATTGAATAGGCATTTCTGCTATTCCTATTGCTTTTTCCTTATTATATGAGCATTCGGTTGGAAAAGCCTCCCTATCTCAATCTATTGGGGGAGGGTATTAGATGTCCTTTTGTCATAAATAAGACATAATGTATCGAATCATTTGCCACTTTAATGACGCACTTATAAATCCAATTGGCCCAGTAGACCTGCAAAAGTGCTAATGAAATCGATGCAGTTTGTTTGGAAGGCTTTTAAATTCGTTTGATGGCCATTTACAAGAAGCACGAGCAGTCGTTAAGTTTTTACATGAACGGAGTGTTAATCCAGAGAATAAAATTGACATTTGACACGGATTATGACCAACAATACCAATGACATCTAATTGGGTGACAAATTTGGTTTGAGATTTAACAGCAAATTTGGAGGCTTACGACCAGCTGATAAAACTGAAGTTCCCATTGAAAACGTTTCCCCTCAAACAGAAAGCACTGTACTAGCTAGCCCCAAACTACATTTCATACGTGTTCATCTAGATGTGTATCTATATACTGCAAATAAAAATCTTAAATTAAGATGTCCACAACATAAGATGCAAAGATGCATCTTTATTTCAACAATTTCTTATCTAAAAATTAGATGCATGCTATTATAAGCTTAATATGTCACATTGAATCTACTCTGTTAGAATAAATATATTTTAATAAAATATGGAATTATTGCCATCGTTTTTTAATGCAGACATATCAATACAACTATGACTATTTCGTTTTTATCTATGACAGGCTATAGTAATTCTGCAACGATGAAATTCAAATTAGTTTTTTTTTTTGAGAACATATTTTAAACAAACAGATTACTCGAATTGCATGTCAAGTTATTTACAATATCACTTCTGCGATTCATAATTTAAAAGTTTATATGTGTATTTTAGTTTTGCATTACTTTCTATGGCAATAATTCCAGATTTTATAAAAATCCCGGAAAGTTACATACCTGGGCATTGTAGATACTGGATTTAGAATATTGCATACACGAATGCACATACTGTACGTTTAAATTTTAATATGTCTATGTACAACATATGTATAATTTCTAATATGCCCAGCAATAAAAACTTTTTAAGCTGGGCAACCTAAAGAGATTTTAATTAAATATGAAGTTATTGCCATCGTCTTCCAATGCATATTTAAGATATGCACATTGGCAGATAAATCAATGTATGTTATGAGTAAATAAGCTGAATAATTATAATTAATGTATTTACTTTTTCTGGACTCCTTATAACACATAGCTCTAGTACGTTATTTGCTAAATGCAAGTTTGTATAATGTGCAGGCTTTAATTTATTTTTTAAAGAAAAATCGGTTTGAAAAGTTTTTATTCCCAAATCCCTTTTACTGATGGATTTCGTTTGAAAAAATATCTTCAGGCTTAGTCAAAATTACACTGTCGTCTCTAAATTTCTCCATCCTACTGCGTTCAGTGTTGCCATGGAGACACTAGAAGAAATTATTAATTCTATATATGATACATATTTACCGACATTAGCTTTCTCCATCGACTATGCAAGCATTATGCCAAGATTCAAGAACTATTTTTACTTTATCGAGCTTAGTAAGGCGGTTTAAAGCTGCAATTGTGATTGATATTTTTCCAATCCACTTCGAATCACTCAATTGCCATTTGATAGGAATTGGTCCAATTATGGACACATATATCATACAATTTGACAGACTCAATCCTTTAAATCTACCTTTTGTTGAGTGCCATAAAATTTGTTCTTCTTTATAGGAAGTTTGCCGATCTAAGAAAAAAAAAACTCGTTACCAATATTTAAGGTTTAAAGATTTAAGAAATAATATGACGATGATGGGCATAAAAAGATGCGGAAACTATTTCGTAGATGTTCGCTTCATTTGAGCCTTGGTTTTTCCAAAGACGAGGTTTCGAAACATAACGTGAAGGAAATTTTAAGCAGTTTTGCTTGCTGAATATATAGGATGCCATTTTTCACATTGCCAGTCGATCTAGGAGGCATTATAAAACGTTAAGGATCACGCCATAATCCTTTGGAATCCATCTATGGTTCATCACTCAGCCTCCCTGCTTCGTTTCATCTCGTCTCCCTCCGTTTCTTACTTTCAGTTTTTTTATCTTAGATATCGATGAAGACGAACAACCCTTTGATAGGTTCA
Organism: Xestoiulus laeticollis; assembly: GCA_034698905.1. Taxonomy (NCBI): domain Eukaryota; kingdom Metazoa; phylum Arthropoda; class Diplopoda; order Julida; family Julidae; genus Xestoiulus; species Xestoiulus laeticollis. The sequence continues at coordinate 7,939 of JAQGCC010005471.1, forward strand.
CTCACCATGCTATGTTCATGGAATAAGGTGGGGGGGGGGGGGGGGAATTTAGCTTTTTATAAGATCGGCAAGCAGATGTTTAAGAGCACTGAAAACAGATTTCGAAAAAGTTTGTATGTTTTCGTTATTTGGAATCCAATTCAAAAAGAAAAGGCAATGGGCATAACGTACCAATTCGCGTCTACATCTTGGACAAACTGCAACAATCTACGGATATAAGCAACCATGTGGTAGCTTGCTTCTTGTAACTTCCAATAGAATGGTTCTGAAAGAGATTCACGCATGCGCATATGGAACCGGATGCCATGTTTTGAAACTTGCGTGGTGATCGAACGTTTCCCAATACACACTGTACTAAACACTACAAGCCTTCAACTTATTAAAACAAGTTACCTTTTATATAAAGAACTTGTTCTGTTTTGTTCACGTAAAATACCTTTTGATAAAAAAACTTTTCGTTGCCTTTTAAACCGTTTTTAAAGCTACATGTATAACAAAACATCAGGCCTATCAAGATAAAAATATTAGTTAGAAAATATTGAAACGGGCCCTAATATTGTTTTATATACAGAAAAATGAGCCTGTTTGTCTTACAGTATTTTTCATTTAGGCCTAAATAGGGCGTATATACACTGTATATAGGGCGTTACGTACAAAATACGCGTATTCATGAAATAGTTTTTTATTTTGATAAGTTAGAAGTGCAATATTTGATTTCATCCTATTACTTTGGAACGCCAATATGTATATACATTACAATTTATATTTACATGTTCTTATAAGTACAGTGGGCTCCGCTTAATGGGATTATGCACGTACGTTTGCCCCAGGGTATTTTGATTTCAATACCCTTTAGCGATTCTAATACGCGAATTCAAAAATTCTATGAATTGGTCTTAAGTTTACGTGTATTTACAAATACGTGTATATTGCAATTATAACTTTTAAACAATGTACATTTACATTGCACATTTAAATGTACATTTACAGAGTATTGGACTTATTTAAGCTTAATGTTGTTTGCTTACTTTTTTCCATACTAGATTGTAGATGAAATCAATTAAAGTTTCAAAACTTTTTAAACTTGTTTGTCTTTTCCATGGCGACTTCTCTTACAAGTCTTCATTAGCATTGAGTTTTGCTCTTAAATGTTTGAAGCTCTGAGAACTGACCTTGCCAACACTTTCATTGGGAAACTAAGTTAGGACCAATTCACACATAAGAGGGAGGGGGATTAATGACATATTACATGTAATATGGCGGCCTATAAACGGTCCCAATAAACGGTTATTTTCCAATATATTTAAATATAGGAGTATCCGGGACTTGGCGTTTCTGATTACAATAAACGGGTGATTCCACTATCCAGTGATCACATAAAGCAGATTCCACTGGACATATCTTTACCAAAGGTGCTTTTTATCTTGAATGATTCTAATCCCTGAAATTACTTTGAAAATTATTCACTTGCAAATTTTGATCAAATGAACTGCTTCATGAGCTTAGGGACGAACAATGCACATTGCAAAATCGATTTTCTTTTTCCATCTTATGAAAATAGGACTTCAAATTTTCAACTATTATACATGTATATGTGTTCAATTTGCAGTCGTATCATTTTAAAATTTAAATCTGAAACGTGCTTTAAAATCCATTGATTTTCACCAAATGATTTAGATTAATCTAGATTGAAAAAGTTTATTTTAGTATATATACATGTACGTTTCGAAGTTTTCATACTGTCTTTTTCACTTTTCTTTCGACCAATAACCAGTGGCATGCAATGGATTCATCTATAATAATAAATGTGATGACTTTGCAATAAAAGCATAAAGAGAAGAATAGCTATTCCCATATATGAATATCAATACATTTCGATACTGCTTTCTTAAGTAAAAAAAAGGTAAAGAAAAAAAGTAGCATACATACACATGCAGCAGCATCCCATGTGGAAGGACTCGTCGAGATCGGTGATGAAAAAGTACGAGGACTGAATAGGATATTTGTAGCTTTAGGTCACAATGGAATATATGCAAGGCATGACCATATTGCCAAAGAAAATAAGCCCCAGGGAGGTATGGAAATGTATTAGTGGGGGGTGATTTGGCGAGTGCTAGATCGATCATTCCCAAACTGCAACGATGCTGCTATAACTTGGATGTCGTACAGAGTTTTCACATCTATAAATACATCTGGATCGTATATATACAGGTGAATGCAGAAGCGTTAAAATGCATTGTTGATGGAAAGACGCATGCGCAGACCCAGGGCCTGGCTCCAACTTAGCGGAAACACAATGTCTGCAGAATATGTTTCCAAGTTAGTTTGGCAGACGTGTCATGCGATCTCCTGCTGTTTTCACTGCATCAAAATTCTCATCTCTCTTGTCTTTTTATATATAAGGCACCTCTTTGAGATTCCGTCAACGGCGGGCGATTTATGTCCCGTGTAGTTTGATATTGCACCGGGGTTGCCAAGAAAAATTCCATCAAATCTTCGTCAGTGTTCGATCCAGACACCGAATACGACCGATATTGTACATAGATTAAATTCGTGAAAAACAGGACATGAAATGTGGCAAATGGGTTTGCAGAAGGGTAATAAGTAGAGCTAAGGGAATACTGTATTTTTTGGACGGAAAAAAAATAAATCATCAAACGTGTTCTCGCGTCAAATTTTTGGATTTTTATTGAGCTATATACCCGTTAAAAGTTCGCAATATTAAAATATTCAGTTTTAATGAAGGTAATATATATATGTAGCACTTAGTAAGCACAATTGAACGAACCATTTAGACATGTACATGTTCATGAATAAATAGTAGTTTACTTAACTTAATTCCAAGTGTTGTTTTAATGTATTAATTTAATTCTGCAAAATGTCTGTAAAACGCTATTATACGATTTGATTTTAAAGTTATCTAAGCCCCTGGCCACACTATAAGCTGGAAACGCGCGTTTGGCTAGCCTCAAACAGGGCATCGAATTTAATTTAAATTCTAGAATTATAAAATATGCACATTAATATCTCGTGCGAAAATTCTTTTTTTATAATTAAAAGCCTTGTTTGAGGCTAGCTAAACGCGCGTTTCCAGCTTAGTGTGGTCTGGGGCTAACTCAACCATGTACGTTACGGATTCTCACTCGGTCACGTGGTTATTCGCATTTTAAGTGCGTTGGGGAAAAAATCAAGCACTTTATTAAGGTGGCTGAAATTACTTTGTCGTCTTGACCCGAAACGTTTCATTTGAAGTTCGTTTTTTAAGGATCAGTTGTAATAAAGAAAGTTCTGACGATTATTGTATCCTCAATCAGCATTAAATCTGGACATGTAGCCTACTGAGGCCTATATTGCACTTTCAGTTGCAATTGAGGATGATACTAACAGCCAGTCTTTCTCTATCAACGGTTTCATCAAATTGGCAGTGTGTTCATAAATTATTTATAATGTTAATCGCTTGATATAATAGGGGTACTCAAGCACGTCGTAGATATTTGTAAATCTACGGTTGTAGATTTTTTGAGGTCAGCCGCGCATG
>JAQGCC010005472.1:0-11472 GCA_034698905.1 Xestoiulus laeticollis
CATTTTCTATTCTTTTAGAATTCAAAGATGCTTTTTCGCTGTATGACACCAAAGGCGATGGCAAAATAGGCATTTCTAAAGTTGGAGATGCCCTAAGAGCTCTAGGACAAAATCCGACGGAAGCCGAAGTCAAGAAATGCTGCCAACAACATAAACCGGGCAAGTTTGTGATGTCAAAAATGTCATGAGTACTAAATTATTCCTCAGCGTGGTCCTGAAGCAAGTCTAGTGCCATCACGCGGACTTTTGGGCCCTAAACTATCACGTAGACTTTTTACAAAAATTGGTGGATGTTCCTTCTCTCGCTCCATAAGTACAATATCAACGCAAACTGCATTAGCAGAAATTTTATGATTGTTTCTATGTTCTAGATGATAGAATCAGTTTTGAAGTTTTCCTACCGATTCTTCAAACGATTACAAAAAACCGTAGCACGGAAACCGCTGCGGATTTTGTCGAAGGACTTCGGCATTTCGATAACGATGGTAACGGATACATCAGTTCACCTGAATTTAGGCATCTACTCACCACTTTAGGTAAATGGGTTTTAAATCATGAAAGTCTATGAATTTTTCATTCATTTAGATATTTTTAAAAATATTTATATATTCATTTTAGGAGAAAAACTAAGCGATGAAGAAGTTGACGTATTGTTCGCCGGGAGGGAAGATTCGCAAGGAATCAATTACGAAGGTGAGTTTATGCTCAAGTATGGATAAAAACATAAGTAAATGCTCACATATCATTATCAAATTGACCTTAGCATTATTTTGAATTTTTTAAATTTATATTGAATTTTTAAAATGAAGAATGTTTTTCAATGACTGCGTCGCATTGTAAATTTTCACAATTTCAACAAAATTTCACAAAAACTTGTAAATATTGAGATATTTGTTGTACTATTTGATATATTTTATAATTTTAATTTTACAGAATTCGTTCGCATGGTCATGAGCGGCTAACGGAAATCTTTAAGACGTCACAACGACTAGAGCTGAATTCATAAATATTATTTTAGATTCATCCTAGTTTTATATATTCTTAGGACACTCCTTCCCAACATCCTGTTGACTTTCACAAAAGGTAATTTCCCTAATCAATTAAGATAACAACAGGGGAAGGAACATCCTGTTTGCTAAGGGACAAGGTCAAACATCTTTGAACCTTAACAGGTTGTGTCAACAAAGACCCAGCAGAAAATCTACTGTACTTTATTCAAATAAATAATTGCAGAATTTTAAAGCATCCCTATTTCGCAATTTCGTAAAAAAGGCTGCCATTTTAGGTTGATGTTGCTTTTATATCGATTTAGATAGAAATGAATTATCTCCCGAAACACGATTGCTTTCTGTATTCTTATTTTCCTGCGCCAAAATTTTTTAAAATTTTAATTTAACTGCAATTTTTTTTTAATCGGCACAACGTAATTTGCCGTCGTTTCCTCATTTGAATAAGGCGGAAGAGAAACATTAATTAACTGCTTCCGTAATGAGGACTCTAGCTCACATCCAATTAGCGTTTTCTTATAAACAAACGGAATGAAATCTTAATGAACGCCAATCTTAATTGTTAATTAGACAAAGAAAAAATAACGAGGAGTAGAAGATGAGACGAGCGAAAGGGATTTCGGAGATTCATTATCGGGCGCAGAACATCACGTAGGAAGATCAGACCTCGTACAACGCAAATAATAACTTTCTCTGCTTCAGCACCCCCTAGTGGCGTATGGAGAATTTCTATACGACTGATTCTGTTAACGATAAAGTAGCTCGGCGGCTATGCTGGAAATGCTATGCTAAAGGTGCTACGACTAAGTCACTTCCATTACTACAAGGTCACCCCACTGCTTTTAAACCACGCCCACTTCTGCTAAACCACCATGAATACTACTAAACCACTCCCGCTGCTGTTAGGCCAGACCCACTACTGAAAAACAACTACTAGGCCACTCCCACTTCTGCTAGACCACCATGGATACTACTAAACCACTCCCACTGCTGTTAGGCCAGGCCCACTACTATACTAGGCCACTGTTTCTAGACCACACCCATTACTGCAAAACTACTACTGACTTGACCACTCCCACAATTATTGCATCACTCTGGCTACTGTTAGGCCACTCCCACTATTGCTAAACCACCTCACTATACTGCTATACCATCCGCATCACTTTTAGATCACTCCCACCACTGGTGCAACTGTTCTCATTACTACTACTAAGCCACTCCCACTATGCCACTACAACTACTACTATTACTACGCCACTCCTACTATGCCACTACTACTACTACTATTACTACCAAGCCACATCTACTATGCCACTACTACTACCACTACAACTACTACTACTAAGCCACTCCTACTTCTACTAAACCACTCCTACTACTACAACTACTACTACTACTATTAAGCCACTCCCACTGCTCCTAGGCCACTCCTACTACAAATAAGGCAAATATTTCCAAGTTCTGCTTCAAGAAACGTTTTAATAGGGTGGATTATAAACCACGTGATGTCGTCAGTGACGTCATTCCAGCACACAAAAGATCCGTAAAATGGTGGAGGAATCCAAGGGGCAGATTATGAGGAAATAAAAAAAGCAATCGATTTTCTTGTGCATTAAACGGAGGAAATGTTATCGATTCCAAGTGGGATTCCTGCGAAATTTCAGCGATAACGATTCGCGAATAACGATTAAACTCCGAAGATCATCGTCGTTAAGATCCAAGATCACACAATGAATTTCATAACTCAATTCTCAGGAGGAGGAATCGATTTTAAGCATCGATTTCATCCCGGATGAGATATATTCCCGTATTACCGGAATAACGTTACAACATTTATTTGCCGTACGCGCACTCGACGGTACTCGCGGCACGATACGGTTAACGGTTGCGGTTCCTATTTCTGGACAAAATGTAAAATCTAAAAAGTAGACTTAGAGTATTTGTACATTGTGACTGATGGATATTTCGCCCTCATAATCACCGATTAAAAAAACCTCTCGTTAATCTTGATTTAGACAGTCGTGAGTGATATTCGGAGGATGACTAAGTGAAGATGAAAACACGATTAATTTTAACGGATGATTAATTACTGACAAAAATATAGAAAAAATGAAAAAAATGTAAAATATTAAAATAACTACAACATAGGTTGAACATACGGGCTGCGCGAGGCCCTCGACAACTTTTAAATTACGTTATTTTAATTATGATCAAAATTAAAAAAATGTTAAAAACAAGAAATAAGATAATTATTTAAGAATGGTGGAAAATATGAAAAGCTAGTTTAAAAATTCTCATATATTTCCAAAACATTACCATATAATACAAATTACATCCGCGCGTAAAATATCAACGCTATTTGAAATGAAATATCAAAACAACCCTTGAAAAATGAAGAAAATTGTGTTTTAATTAAGTTTATAATTGTCAGTGGTCATCCTTAAATTGATGAAAGCTGACAAAAAGACCTTAACTGGTGTCTGTGTCACAATGACACTTACAAATACACTAGCAACTTTGACCTTTGACCTCTTTTAGAGATGGTTCAGTCAAAAAGTGAGCTTTTAGTAAAAAGGTAAGTTTTTAAACTTCAGCAAATACAAAAAAATCACACTCAGCCAGCAATGCATCTAGGCAAGTAGGAAATGGATAATGTGCAGCGCCCCCTTGTGGTAGTAAGTTGCAATTTGTGTAGGGGATAGAAACGCAGAACCACATTAGAAATAACGGTTGCCCAGGCGAGTCGGGAACGTTTACGATAAGAGCGTCTGCTAATCATTTGCGTTTCCAAATCAGTCATTCTCGACGCTATCTGCACTGTCGATTACGATCGTAGAACGACTCGCTGCTTTAACTCCCTATTAACGATTCCCATAAACGATATCATGAAAAGTTTGCTTTACATCAATTGTAAATAGCGAAAACTGTAGGCGATGATGTTAGCGCTTTAGCGTTTCGTCAAATCTGCGGACTTTTTGTCTTCGCCTCGTATTGTTCGCGTTTCATCCTTTTTTTTTTTTCCTCCATCTTCCTCTTCTTCTTCTTCTTCTTCTTCTTCTTCTTCTACTTTTTTTCTTTTTTCTTATTCTCTCCTCCCTCAAACACTGTTGATTCCTAAGGGGATTCTTATTCCATCGGAAAATCTCGTTTCCGAGCGTAAATAACCGCATTGTGCGCAAGATCCTTTGGGACATATTCCTAAGGAATATGTTACGTCCAATTGGGACACTTGGCTCATTTGGACAACTCGCTAGAAAATTAACTAAGAAAGGTCAGAGGTAAAGATGCTGCAGACAATCACTTACATTAAAAATTGATGAATGAAACAAAAAAAGATGGAGGCGACTTAATCTACAACAAAGATGGATAAATGAAGAGTGACGGCATGGTGCGAAAGACAGCGTCCGCACTTTTTTCCATCAACGCCTTATTTATAAATTATTTCACCTCTTTTTTCACTTTAACCCCCTTTTTATTTTTCATCCACCTCGTTCTCCCTTTTTCTTACCTTTAAACCCGTTTGTTTTAGGTTTCACTTTCTTTTACTACCTTTATCTCCCACTCCTTCTACACAAGGTTTTCCCCCTCATCTCACCTGTAACCCATTTTCCTTCCTCAGGTTTAACTCCTCATCATCCTTCACCTCCCCTCACTATCTTCTCCACCTTTTACCTTCCTCCATCCTCCATCTCCCATTTTTATCCACCTCCTACTTTCCCATCTCCTTAATCACCCTTTTTTACCACCACCTCCTCTTCAATCCTCCCTACCATATCTTCTATATCACCACCTAATGCTCCTATTCTCCTCTATCTCTGCCACCTCCTTCTCTACCACCACCTCCTCATTCCACCCACCCCCTCTCTTTTCACACACACACCGTCTCCTCCTCATTCCACAATCTCCTCCACATCCACCGTCTCCTCATCCTCCCCTCCTCATCCTACTTCTCCATCTCCTCCTTTACTTTTAACCCTTTCCCCCATTTTTTTGGTTTCCCTCTCCTCCTACCTTTAACCCTTTTTCCTCCTTCTTCTCCACCACCGCCTCCTCCTTTCACCCTCCTCCTCTTCCTCCTCCTCCTCCTCCTCCTTCATCTTTACCCTTCCCTCTTCACATTCACCACCACCACCTCCTCCTCCTCCTCAACCTTCACCACCACCTCCTACTCCAACTTCTTCTCCTCTTTACTTTTAACCCTTCCCCCCATTTTTTTGGGTTCCCCTCTCTTTTCCTACCTTTAACCCTTTTTTCCTCCCTCCTCCTCCTCTTCCTTCTCCATCTTTACCCCTCCCTCTCCACCACCTCCTCCTCCTTCAACCACCTCCCTATCCTCTTTCTCCACCTTTACCTCCTTCTTCCACCTTCTCCTCCTCTTCCCCCTCCTCATCCTTTACCACCACCTCCCACTCCAACTTCTTCTCCTCTTTACTTTTAACCCTTTCCCCCATTTTTTTGGGTTCCCCTCTCTCTCCTCCTACCTTTAACTATTTTTCCTCCTTCTCCACCACCACCACCACCTCCTCCTCCTCCCACTCCACCTTCTCCTGCCCCCCTCCTCCTTTACTGTTAACCCTTTCCCTCAATTTTCTTGGGTTCCCTCCTCTCTCTCTCTCCTCCCACCTTTAACCCTTTTTTTCCTCCTCCTCCTCCTCCCTCCTCCCTCCTGCTCCTCCCGATGGATTCGTCCCATATCCTCTTCCTCTTTTCCTCCTCCGCACACGCACGTTCATAGTTGTTTGTGTCGCCAGGCGACGCGTACGTACGTCTCCTCCTCTTCTCATCTTCCTCTTCCTCTTAAATTCCTCTCCTCCTTTTCGTCCGCACGCGCACACTCACACTCACACTCACGCACTCACACATTTTCTCTTTTTCCTCTCCGTCCGCCTTTTAATCATTTTCCACATCGACCACCATCTTCTACATCCTCATTCTCATCCATTTCTTCTTCTTTTTCTTCTTCTACTATTCCTCATTTTCTTCTTCTTGACTTTCCCCACAACATTTCCTTCTTGTGTTTTTTCTTCCTCTTCAATTTTAGTGAGTCTTTTTTTTTTTTTTTTTTTTCTTCTTCATCTTCAACTTTATCGAATGGATTAAGTGTTTTCGCGGCAATGTGACATTTTCACTTTCATCAGAATCGGATCAAAAAAGAGGTAAAAATATGCACTTTTCCTAATTTCATCATTTTCACCATTTTACAAAAATCCTGATTTCTGCATGAGTTTTGTGATTTTAATAAAAGCGATGCGTTTTGAAAACAAAATTGCTGAACTTAAAGCTGAAATATCAAAGTCGCAACTTAATTTTGGGGATCACGAAAACGGTTTTAATGGAATCTTTGGCATGATGGTTTTTGTACCGTTTAAACCAGACTTTGAATAAGATGAAAAACAGTTAAATTTCATGTGAAATCGATGCAAATTTCATGTTTTTCGACTAAGATATTTACGAGGTTGAAATGTTGAGCTGAAACGGAAATGGTCGTCTTTTCCGATGGATTGACCGTTCTGTTGTCTCTCTGCAGGGAATCGAACGCCGGAAGTCGGCCATTTTGACACCACCTTCGATTAGGACAATGGTCAAAAGGGCACAATCCTTTAGATAACATTTTTTAAGGACATAAGGGCACAATCCTTTACACACACACACCGTGGTTAAGATATTTTTTTTTAAAAATGATCAATGTTTGTCTCATATTTATAACAAAAAATGCATTTAAAAATAATTATAAAGGGTTTGGGGCCTAAATGCCCTTACAACCCTAGATTAAGGGCATAGTATACTAAAATGAGCTCTTAACATGGTAGTTAAAGGGTATAATGGGCCTAAATGTCCTTACCATGACATGTATTAAAAAGCTATTGTCTTAGGTTTAGCATGCCCCATGACTATCACTTTAAGGGCTTTGATGGGGACCCTTGGCTCCCCTCTTGATTTAAAGGGGATCTTATGGTCGCCTGGGGCATTTACCCCTTTAATCGATTAAAATGCTACCCTCCTTGTTCATATTGACATGTTTTGAACACAATCTCTAGTTGGAAAAATTATATATTATCCAGAGGAAAAATCCTTACTTGGATGTATGGATATGCACAAAAATCGTATGTTACTTTTAGATACTTATGGATTATTTTGATATCCATAATAACTCCATCCATTGCCATGGATATCCACAGTAATTTCATCCATTGACATAGATATCTACAGTAATTTCATCCATTGTCATGGATATCCATAATAACTTTATTCATTGCTATGGATATCCACAGTAATTTCATCCATTGACATGGATATATCTATAATAATTTGATCCATCTAAATGGATATCCAAAATAACTTCATCAATCATTATGGGTATCCATAAATTTTGCACTGCGTAAATATTGCGAGGAAATATGCAGTTTTTATCCATAAACATTTATGTTAATTAACTTACAGATTCTGCATAAAAGAAATCCACTTATGGATATATGTATATCCATTAGGGATATGTGGATACTATGGATATCCATATATGGATTTTTCCACTGAAGAAAGGATACGATGGCCATATATATTTTGATAAATATAAAGGCCTTAGATAACTTTTTTTCCACTAAGGTAAGCTACAAGGGTTAAATGTGACCACCAGCTATTTGAAGATACCTAAGATTCAGCATCCGATATCCCCTTAATCCTGAAAATGGATGAAAGGGCCTTGCTAAGACCCGAACATTTAACCGACTGTAAAACTCGTATCCGTACGCAACACGACACGCGACACGAAATGCGATTCAGACTTATAAAAACCAAATAAATATTTATCGGCACGGAATCCTCGCTCTAGAGAAGCATCTTTTTTTCCCCGCGTAGCGACAAAGAAAAAGCAATAGCAGAAAACACTCCGGAAGATGTTGCGCTTAGAAGTGCTACACAATCCGTGAAATCCGTAATTTATTATTTCAAGAACATTTGTGTTATGAAAATATTTAAATATTGATCATTTGGATACACTGCACCTTAATTCTAGGTTAAATGATACTTGTTTTGATCAGTGGTGTGAAGGTGGGTTTTCCCCTTCTTGAGTCAAGGTCAACCCATTTCCTGTTAGGACCAGAAGGCAGTCTGACTTCCTGTGCACTCATTTTGTTGACATAAGACAAGGGGAAAAGCAGTTATTGGCAAATTGAACAAAAATGAGGTTAAAGTGACAGTTGTTAATTGGAATAGAGATATGGACAAATCAGAAATCAGAGAGAACAACTATGATCTGAAAGTTAACACTTTAGGAATTTCGCTCTTTCGAAAAATTAACACAGCTCTTAACTTGGAGCAAAACCACGAATGGATCGAGATGCAAACACGTAACCCATTTAACCTCCTTGCCGTGTTGCTACCACGATTTGGTACCATTGCAGTTGATGTGCTTCATTGTCGTACTGCGACTGGTCAATTTGCATTCCATCTATTCTACGACTCGTGTTTCAGCTTCTTTTCGACTAACGTTTAAACTTTTCTTCGATTTACGTTTCAGATTTTCTTCCACTTTCTTTGAATTGACATTAACGTTACAACTTTTCTTCGCCTCCTATTCCAGCCTTTCTATGCCTCATGCTTCGGATTTTCTTCTACTCACTCTCCAGCTTTTCTTGGACTCACGTTCCAGCTTTTCTTACGCGTGCTTCGGCTTTTTTTCGACTAACGCTTCAGCTTTTCTTCGACTCGCATTCCAGGCTTTCTTACGCATGTTTCGGCTTTTTTCGACTAACACTTTGGCTTCTCTTAAACTCGCGGGTTAGCTTTTCTATGACTCGTGTTCCAGCTTTTCTGCGACTCGTGTTTCAGCTTTTTTTCGACTTGCGGTTCAGCTTATCTTCGACTAGCTTTTCTTCGACTCGTGTTTCAGCCTTTCTATGACTCATGCTTTGACTTTTCTTTGACTCCAGCTTTTCTTCCACTTCCACTTCAGTTTTTCTTCTACTTTCTTCGACAGGTTTTCAATGAATTGACTTAACGTTACTACTTTTCTTCGACACGCGTTCCAGCCTTTCTATGACTCGTGCTTTGACTTTTCTTTGACTTATGCTTCTGCTTCTCTTCGACTAACGTTCCAGCTTTTCTTCCACTTCCACTTCAGTTTTTCTTCTACTTTCTTCGACAGGTTTTCAATGAATTGACTTAACGTTACAACTTTTCTTCGACACGCGTTCCAGCCTTTCTATGACTCGTGCTTTGACATTTCTTTGATTTACGCTCCAGCTTCTCTTCGACTAACGTTCCAGCTTATCTTTAACTTAACATTCAAGCTTACTTCTACTTATGCTTCAGCTTTTTGAATTGACTTAACCTTACAACTTTTCTTCGACTCGCGTTCCAGCTTTTCTACGACTCGTGCTTAGGCTTTTCTTCGACTCGCGCTCAAGCTTTTCTACGATTCTCGTTTCGGTTTTACTTTGACTCATGTTCCCGCTTTTCTTCTACTTACGCTTCAACTTTTCTTCGAATTGACTTAACATAACGTAACTTTTCAACGACTCGCGTTCAATTTTTTATCGACTCGCGTTCCAGGTTTTCTTCCAACTTTTCTTCGACTCGCGTTCCAACCTTTCTTCGTCTTACGTCCTAGCGTTTCTTAAAACTAAACGCTACCATCCCTCGATGCGCACTCGTTCCTAGAGCACATATTCTGAAACATATTGCATCAACTGAACATTTTTACGCGCGTTAATGCATTCCAAAAGGGTAACTAAATTGCTATTTTATGCGTTCTAATTTACTTAACTTGGACTGGAGACATAAGATGAAGCGCGAATGAAGATGGATGATGATGATGATGGCTATCAAAGACTCATCGATTAATTCTCGTCAACAAAATGCAATTTTGCACGGCGTAACCGGCTTTTAATCGGCCGATAGATATACTAATTCAGCGCTATATCTAAATAGACACCTTACGATTCAACGCAAACCGTGCAAATTTAATAGGATAATGGGAAATGTTGCACGTGGGTCCATATGTGCTATATAAGGGTCCAAATGAACTACGCTCGGGTTTATATGTGCTATTTAAGGGTTTTTCAGCCGGGGTAATATATTCGCGATGCTGATATATGATGAGAGATTTGTCAAAGTGATGGAAAATGTATGTTTATTTGTATGAAATGACGTTGAAAATATGAAAAATGACAAATTTGTCCTTATGACATATTGGAATTAACACCCTCTGGATTGATGTCCTTTTTTTTTGTTAGAGGGCGCTTTGTTTGCCAACATGGACCAATGATGGAAGAGTCCATACTCAAAAACTAATATATGGAATCATTTACGACCCTTCCTAGAAAAGGCCCATTTTTTATCCCCTCCCTTTTCGATCATCCATTATTTACCCCCTCCCCCCCTCTTTTTTTTTTTTTTTTTTTTTCTTCTTCGTTTATAAAAAAAGTTTTGAGTCATTTTTTATGTCCTTATCTATATTCCGCACGTTTCTCCTCTTCTTTCTTTTCCTTTTCTCTCGATTTATGTTAAATATAATCGATTTTTTTGACACCTTTGATGTATGTAAGTATCAGAAACAATGTTAAAAGAGTCTGTTTTGCGTTTTTAACAAAACTTCCATTCCTCGTCGCATCCACGATATAATCTATTCGAAGAAATGAGAAATTTGGGAAAAAAAGATTCAGCGCAAAAAAATAGCAAATATGGAAATTTGAAAACCTTAAAGAAAAGCTGGAATGCTTTTTGGATAAAAACTTATGGTTGTTGCAAAGATCTACGTAAAATTACGTACGCTTACTCCGTGTACGCGTTCTGGCCCATACGTCGTGTCCGATGAAACTCTTAAATGCGGACGAAGAAAGTCTTGGACGTACGTCTTGTAAGAAGAAAATCTAAGATATACACCTTACGAGAAGAAACTCTGGGACATACGTATATTGAAAAACTTTGCGATATACATCACGTACGAAGAAACTCTCCGACATATGTCTCGTAAAAGAAATTCTAGGACATACGTCGAGTACGAATAAACTTTAGGACATTGGTCCGGTACGCGAAACAACTTTACGTAAGTTGTGAACGAAGAAACTCGTACGTAAGTCGTGTTTGAAGATACTGGAAAATACAACTTGTATGAAGAAATTCTGGGCCATACGTCTTGTACGAAAAAACTTTAGGGCATAGGTCCTGTACGCGAAACTCATTTACGTATGTGGTGTACGAAGAAACTCGTACACACGTCTTGAACGAAGATACTCTGGAACATACGTCATGTAAGAAAAAACTGAAACATATGCCGCGTATGAAGAAACTGGGACATACGTCTTGTACGAAGTAACATTTGGGACATACACAGGTCCTGTACGAGAAACTCTTGGACGTCTGTTGCGTACGAAGAACTTTGTGCTTATGTCTTGTACGAAGATACTCTGGAACATACGTCATGTAAGAAAAAACTGAAACATATGCCGCGTATGAAGAAAATAGG
>JAQGCC010005473.1:0-11471 GCA_034698905.1 Xestoiulus laeticollis
CGTCTCTTTAATATTAAGCAAGTAATCAATAAATTTTCGAAACGCGACGATAAATTGCAGGTAGCTTACACCAGGTGGCAGCAAGACCATGCAAAACACCCTCGAAATTTAAATAAAAAATTCTTATTTATTAATTTTAAAAATAGCCAGACATTTTCGTAAAAAATATCTCTATGCACTAGATCTATGAAAACAGAATTTTTACCAATTTCTTTCCCCCATAACTTTAATTAGAAATGGCGCTGTGCGCTTCAAGAAATTTCCCCATAGGAAAGGGTGTGTTTAGTTCAGCCTTAAGACGCTTACTGCTTAGTCAATGCATCCAGTTCAGCTTTAATATTAAGAACTTTCTAAGCTCGACAAATTCCCACATACTTAATTTATTTATAATATTTAGCAATCGCACCGAAGAATTGACTGTTAGTGTGCTGACTGCTTATGCTGGTTCTGGCGAACTATCGTTGAACGGTTCATTGAATATTTCATATGGTCTGCAGGACGACAACTTTTATCAAGATAACCATTATTTGGCGTGGTAAGTAGATTATTTCGCAATTATACTTTATTTCTCTGTTAAGCCAAATTTAACATTACTGTATGTGCTTTTAGGACCGCAACGTTTGGGCTCGGTAAGCCACCCTCTGAAAAGTTTTCCACCTTGGTCATTGCGGTCATCATCGTCGGATTCGGGGTGCCTGCACTATTGATTTTAACCGGTGGCGTCATACTCTTGGTTAGGAGGTGCAAATCGAGGGACGATGAACTCAATCTGAGTAGTGCTAAGTTAGTCGAAGACGAAGAGCAGTAGTAAGTTAATGCGGAATTCTGTTCACCACGTTCCTAACGAATGAACGTGATCAATGATAGGTAGGTCACCAGTATTGAATAACATAGAAAAGTCATATGCCATGCTGCCATATTTTGGAAATTCTAAAAGATTGGGGAATTGTTTCTCCGTAATTTCTTCTTTAGAGAAGTTAAGGTGGTGTACAGTTAAAAATATAATCAAAAATGGTGAGCTTTTTGTAATTTTCAAGTACATTCATGCATGGGAGTTGCCGAGCATATCAGAAAATGGGCAGTAATTCGCTAATGGCGAATGTACAAAGTAATTTATATCTGTTTCGAAATGGTTGAAACTGTTGCTGGAATGATAAAGAATTGTTGGTATGGTAAAAATACAAAAGCTGACCATTTGAAAATTGAATGAGTTTTCAGAAATATGTTGAGCTTCTCTTCATAATAGATTGGCTTTTTTCCATCTTGCTGGGTTTTACTTATAAGTAGCCAGCTAGTATTTAAATAAATTTGATTTACCACTAGTCTCAACGTTGCAAATTGAGCTAAGATTCGATATTTCTATACCCATTATTCTGTATCTTTCCATCTTTAATTGTACCCGAAGTATTTTTGGAGTAAAAAACGTGCTAAACTCATTCCATAAAAGGTCATTAACAAAATCAATACAAAAAGCAAAAAACCAACTTACCAAATGTTGGTGAAAAACTGATTTTTTGTGTGGAAAAAATCATGAAGAATACAAGTTGCTATTAAAAATAGAATATTTAAATTCAACTACAGAATATCTTTTAACAATCTTATTAAGCCTGGTTTTTCAATATGATACTAATGTCGCGACACTGAGGTCATGACATTTGCAGTCCCGAGAGTCTCATTTACACGTAATAAAAAATGTCGCGTCTTCGTTTCAAAATGAAAGCAAAAAACATGGGTTTTCTGCAGTGATTTCAATATAGCGAGCCTCTAAATAGTGATCACCCTCGAATTAACGACAACTTATTTGGCACGTATCGATTTTAACATTTAAACATGTACAACTAAATTACCTTGAAATGGTGTGTCCATCTTTCCGAATAGCACGCCTTCAAGTTTGGTCCCAGCAGCTTGTGCTATTCACAGGTTTCACTGTAGCACGAACAACATTTGGCTTGGTTCCAGTGGTTTGTGTTAGTCACAGGTTTTACTGTACACCACTGCCACGACAATGAGACAAACGTGCACACGATAACATTGCTGCGACATTGTGATGTCATGACACCGATGTTGCGACATTAGTTGCATCGCCAGTTTAGAGTGCAAGTTTTTGTGTTTATTATTTCTGCTGATGTGCATTCACACTTATCAGAGGTTGTGATTTGCTTGATCTTAACTTATCCACAGAGCTGCCAAAACACAATTTAGAAAATCTCTCTTTAGCGTACATGTATTACAATTATGCAAAATTTCAATCAAACTATTCAGCATAGAAATAATTATGCAAATACTAATCATTGGTATTTTTTTACATTATATATGTGATTTCCAGCACATATCAATTGTGATTATTGCAGATCTTAGGTTACTTTTCATTAGATTTTCCAAAAACTCACTCTTTTTCCATGGGCTAAGGGCGGGGAGTTATTTAGCTTCTATTATGATTGCCTAATTAAGCTTTACAAATATATTAGAAAAAAAATATTTCCTAGACATTTCTTCAACACTAAATATTAGACTTGAAGTTTATTTATATTATTCACCGATTCATTTAATATTAATGTAAAAATATTTATCATGCTATGTTTTTCACTGATCAGTGTCTAACCCTTAAATTAAGGGGAGGGATTGGAAAACATTTTATTCCAAATTATAGTCCGATAACAAATTTGCAGGCAGAAAACTAAACGTATAGCTCAGTATGCCATATTGTAGGGCCAACCTTATATACCCATTCCAGAAGTTTTTAATTTCGAAAAAAAAATTGCTATTTGTGGGCTATTCGTGTGCTCTGCTCTGCCCTGCTTAATTCCCTAAAACTACTCCTGGAATAATTTACATACGATTTTATACCAGAGTATTGAAAGACGATGACACAACCCCGTGCAAATTTAAATTATGCATAAATACCTAATGTGCCGAATTTTAAATTAATATTCTGCCTTGTAAACATTTCTCACTTGAGTTCTTCCTGCTTCTAGTCTAGTTTCCATCTTAGGGGATTTATTCTATAACCATATTTTAAAACGCTAGAACACAAACGCCAATAGTATCCTATATTTTTAGCGCAAGCCCTAGTGTGGTTAACATACTTTTAATTGATTTTTTTAACGATAAAGAATTATGTACACGATGCCAACATCCAGACAAGAATTTTATGTAATAAAATTTGTTAAAATATACAGAATCTTTATAGAATCAATCATCGTCAGAAGTCTGCATTGTCCGTGCTACCTCTTCTTGTTCAATATGAGTGATTTAATTTGCTTGTCTATTTCCATAATGACAGGATCATCAAGCGGATACATGCCAGTTTTTAGAAGTGTTTCCTTCTCCTCCATTAAATGGGCCAGGCAGCTTTCGTGTACTTTGTTAACGATGCAGCTGTCTATGCCGGCAAAATGACTCGGGGCTGGTATTTCTCTTGAAACTGGAGCGTTGGCTACCTTTCGAAGCTCATTGTCCCGCTGTTTGACAGAATTTGCTTCCATTGTCTGTGCCATGCTACAAAAGTAAAACAAATGTTGAAACTGTGGGAAGAGGATATGCTAATGAAATTTTTTTATTCCTGAAATCCTGCAAACTCACCTTTTCAACTCTGATTTTAATTCTTCCAGGTCTTCGCGTGGTTCCTTGAGATTCTTTTGCTGTTCCGTGGCCAGTATTTGCAATCTCATTTGTTCTAATTCTTGTTGTTGTTTTCTTAGTTGCGTCACTGTATCTGCCTGCATGCCCTGCTTCAGACGAGCCAATTCTTTTAAACAACGGGCATACTGCTGCTTGTAATGCACTTTGGATTTTGTTAAGGCATCTGTCTTCCTTTCTAGCTCGGCCTGGATGTTAAAAGCAGTGCATTAATGCCTCGGCGCTGAGAAACAAAATTAATTTGTATTTGCAACTCACCTTTTCTAGAGAAAGCAACTTCAATTCTGAATGAAGCTTTATTTCCGGCTGCATTCTTTTGTCTTTGAACGATTGGAATTCTGCATCTCTTAATTCATATTTTCTTTGCACTTCAGATAGCTCTTTTCTAAGCTTGGTACACTGATCTTGCAAAACTTTGTTGTTGCTCCTAGAAAGCAACAAAGATAAAGTAATTAGCTTAATTTTACAGCCACATTATTTTCATCATCTAAATTCTGGTCGCAGATGGGATTACTTTTCTAGTTCTATTTTATGAGCACACTCTTCTTTCAGTCGACGAGAAGCATCTTTGATTTCTTGCACGTGGCGGTCATACTCTGCTTGTAGATCAGTCTTCATTCTATGCAACTATGACATAAATAATAATTATGAATATTTAGTTCCCACCAAACTGTGAAGCTTAACCGGGACCCAGGTTCGATTCCCGTCCAGATTAGTCATCCCTGTTGACTTTAGCACCAAGTGTCACAGCCAATTTTGAGAGGATCTAGTCCAGCATTTGACAGAATAGAATGGCTGAAAAAAATAAATCATGATAGCCGACCCTGGTTTCAAATTCTGGGCTAACAACTGTCTAACTGATTACAAGCAGGGTGATTTTGCGCTATGCTAATCGCCTTGCAATCGGAAGACCAGGGTTCGATTCCAGTCGGCTATCCTGACTGTAGTTTCAGGTAAATGCAGAGCTAGTTCCTCTAAAAAATTTGCTGCGAATATTCTCCTTCCTTTCTGTAATTCCTTCTGTTTGTGTTCTATCTAATCCTGACATCCTGAAATCCTGACAGGCATCCCAGCCATCCTATATTTCCTATAAATTCATATATTTTTAATGTCACCCTAAATTGCCCTATATTTTTTATATTTTTATTAACTTTTGTACAGGATTGTAATAACCAAGTTTAAATAGGGACCCCAATTTTTTTTTACAAATTTCGAATCTGATGCGCTAAAAACCCAGTGAATTTTGACATAATTTTGGCATAAATGCAAATTAAAAATAAAGTTCTACAGTATACATTTAAAAAGTCCTAAAATGTTCTAAATATTGAATATGAAAAAGTGTTTGCCATCCTGTTCTATAATTCCTATATTTTCAAAGAAAATGTCCTATATGTATATTTTCAAAGAAAATTTCCAATAAATCCTATATTTTTATCCCTAAAAGTGGCTGGGATATCTGACCTAATATAATTCTGATCTGCATGGCCTTAGTTACCTTTAAATCCTTAGGGTTGGTTGCACCAACTAAGATTAAAATCTAAGGTTTATTAACATCGGCTTTAAATATAACTCCAGGTTAGTTGTTTGTGTTGCACCAAATAACCAGATGATATTACCATAATTTTACTCGGGGTTAAGGAACTCTTGTTTAACAATGCAGAATACAAAATGGCCTCCATTTTATTTTAAAGGTTATTCTTAACCTTTGTTGGTGCATCCGGCCCTTAAACTGCCAAACCGTCAAGTCTCCTATCTCAGTGGTGTAAATGCTAAATTTTCATGTTATTAAAATGCACTCAGATTGTTAGATTTGGATAGAACAGCTTACTTCGGCTTCTTTCTCTCGCAGGTCCTGTTGTCGCTTTTCCACATTCATAAGGGCAGGTTTTAGAGCGTCTTCCAGAGTTTGATACTCCGTAAGCTTCTTTTTAAGAAGTATTTCCCTCTCAGTTTCCCTTTGGGCCCATTCCGCCGTGATGGCTTCCATATGTCGATGTTCTCTTTCCTTTAACTTCAACGATAAAGCATAACTTAGTACAGCAACAACTTAAGAACATAATATAAAACTGTCTCCATAGACTCGAAGTTACCTGATTCAGAAACATTGCTTCTTGCCATTCCTTCCATTGTTCCAATTCGTAGGCCACTTTCTCGGCCAAACTGTCCTCTAACACTTGTGGCTTAGGATTGGAACTATTCGCACGTTTTTGATTTTGTCTCCAGATCTACATAATGATGGAAACCAATATTTACTGACTTAAGAAATGAATATAATGGCTGACAGTATTGTTAGTTACTTACACTAAATTGAGATGGTTGATCTTCTTGAACTGGCAAAGGTTCATTTAATCCTAAATCTTCAAGCACTAATGCTGTGTGTAGATCAGCTATATGGTAATTTGACTTGTTTATAATTGGGACTGTCTGTGTGAGATTCCTCTTCCAGATTGCATGGCCTCTCTCATCCTAAGAGAACAAATAAAAAAAATTGATAAAAATTAACTTTTTTTACAATATGTTATCAAATTTGTTAGAGAACATATTATATTGTCAGAATCAAATTTCAAGAAAAATAACTGTTGCAAATGCTTTTTTAAATTCACAGAATTTGAAAATTCTTTCAAATTTTATTTAAGAAATAAAAAATGACTAAATAATTTATTGTAAAATCATACCAAAGATGCAAGTTTTTGTTGATCCATAAGGCTACTTAAGCTCAAAACAGCTTGACCAATGAGCATTTCTTCCGAAGTATCATTCCCTTTGTGCATTACATCCACAGTTAATGGACACTGTCGAAAATTGTAGTCGAGCAGCCTCGGTGTTGACGTAAACTTCACAGAAATTGCACCGTTGGGGAGGAACACTAAACGCCCCTTTGATATTTCCACTGCTGGATGTGTCTGTATGGGCATCATTTTACCAAAGTGTGGGTAAGAATACCTAAAATTAATCATAATTCAAGTAAGTTTTGGGATTTGTGGCATACAATGTGTTTACAAATTTCCATCGAAATTCTTAGATTTGCAGATTAACTTATTTGCAAAAAAATATTTTTCTCGTATGAAATGATTTGTTCGCAAAGATAATTTCCATATTTTTTTTAATTTTTTTTGGTTAAGGGGAAATTAAACACCTTTACTATGGGGAAATCTTATAACGAATACAGCTCCTGTTTTAATTTAAGTTTATCAGAAAAAAAAATTTGTAAATATTCTTTGAATATTTCTCTACCATTTACCGGTTTTTTTTATATATTGTCGGGTTTTTTCAATTAAAAAATAAAAAAAACCGCACAATTTAAAATTATTTTTTTATTTTTTAATTTATAAAAAAACCCGAGCTGTATTCATTATAAGATTTCCCCATAGTAAAGGTGTTTAGTTCCCCCTTAATCAGTTTATTTTTAAAAATTGGATAAAAGACGATGGAATTTTTTTCATGAAAAACTTTGGATTTTGGCTACGATTTTTCTTTTTTTAAGGCGATATAAAACACTTATGGACCAAACATGCGACATTCAATGAATGTGAAACTAAAGTTCGCTAATTTCAACTTGGTAAGTGAAGCCTGTTCGGCTTTAGAAATGCTTGCGCAAATGTTTTGCATTTCCCGTCTCGAGTCGGTTTTTTGACCCGAATCAAAGGGTGCGAATGTTTGGTTTGTTGAGATTAAACTCTCTCCACACATCCGCAAAGCAGGTCGAAGGACAATATGCATGAAATTAGTCCTTCAGCAAAAGCTATCAGTAAAAACCATTTTTGAAGAGAAATACGAATTTTGCAATGCATATATTATCATTATTTTATTTTATTAGAAATATATTTTATATTTTTTTAATAGAAAATTTTAAATTTGTAGTTTTATACAAATGTAGTACATTGTAAAATTCGCTCATAAATTTTCTCTAATGAAGAATTATTATTAATGTTTAGCAATCATTCCCAAAGTAACTGCAAAAAATGTACATGTGTTCGTTATTTTACACACACTCCTGGTTTTTTGATTGAAGAAAGAGAAATGTTCGACATTTGCATATAGCCACATGTGTGGCGCATACAATTTTTTCAATTTTTCTGGTTATTAAAAAAATAATAATAAACTATACAAAAATTTTAAAGCGCACATGCAAAAGCAATCACATTTTTTTCTGTGAAATTTTGGATTGTTGTAAAGTTTTTTTTTGAATGCCCAAATAAATTGTAAAATTGTATAAGAAAAAGTGCTTTGGCGAACATATTTCAATCGATGAAAAAGAAGTTTTGCTAATAAGATAATTAGTTAAATCGCGAATGTATTTATAATTTTTTTTTTGCATTAAGGGTTGGCTATGATGGGTCGTTTCTGTAGAAAATGGTAAACGATTAGGATTATTAATGAAAAAAATAATTTTACCTTACAAAGCATTTGAAAGGTTCAGTAATGTTGTGGTTTCGAATTGATCGCATGTCAATAGATAGGCTGTATTTGTACATAGGACTGGGTTCAGAGTTTTCATCAGCCTGATCTGTAAGTAATCGAAGATTGCACTTGAGCTAGGATTTTTTTCAAGAGATTGACTTTTCTTCTTAAGGAGAATTTATTACCTTGCGGAGGTTTTTGCGAATCGTCGATTAAACGTGTTTCGGGAGGCATCTCTTCATCGCTCGTAGAATTGGATAAATCTATCACCGGGACAGGATTGCGTCGTACATCTTCAATGTTTCTGGTCAATTTTTGAGGTGGTGATTGAGGAAGAGGACGCTTGTTGATAGAAGGTGACTGATGTGAAGCAATACCTCTGTTGCTCGAGGTTGGCACTTTAGGTGATGCATTCAATGGCACCGGATCGATTCGGCTGGACAGTTGCTGAGGTGAAAGTGGAAAAAAGTGCATTTATTTACTATAAAAAACAATAATGGAAAACCTAAAATATGCTTGTTCAAACAGTTGTTGTGCCTAACACAAAATAATGCCACATTTTTGCTGAAGTTAATTTAATGGCAGTATTTTTACATGCATTTAACAAAACTTACGTCTTCTCGCTTTAGCGTTAGAACAATTCCAACGATGGGCTTCAGCATCTCCGGAACGTCGTTCGTCGACATTTGGCTCTGGCGCGAGGTTTTCAGCTATGAAATATACAAATTTGTGTATGATTATGAGTAAGTCCATTGCTGTTTATTTTTTGTTAAGAGGGTTGCATACTAGAATAAGCCTTTTTTTCTAAATAATTTAATTAAATTTTGGAAACTGTTAGGAGCAAATGGAATATACGAGGACCTAGCATAAATATTCTATTTGTTTAAATTTTCTGTTTATGAATATGTATATTTCATTTTATGGAAATATACATAAACAAATAATAGAATATTTATAAATGCTAGGTTCTCGTACATTCCATTTGTTAATAAGTTTCCAAAATTGAATTAAAAAAATCATTTAGAATAAAAGGCTTATTCTGGTATGTAACCATCTTAAATCTGGTTTCCAAGAATGCAAATTAAAGGAAGAGCTAACCTCGTAAGAATTTTCAAGAATTAAAGGCTGCATAAAAATATCTGTACTATTTTGCTTTAAAAGATCTACTAGCGGCACTTCAGCCCAGCCAAGAGACATTTCACCGCAACAGATGTGGACCTATGAAATTGAAATTATAAGGTAAGACGTAAAATCCAATGCCATCTCTTCATCGAAAAATTGTTAACGTGCCTGCATGCCAGACTGGTGATAAAAAAATGCTCGCAGGGCAGGGATGCTAGTTCTTAGTTTGATGGACGCCCTTTCCGCTGCAAATTCAGCCTGTCCAAGATCGGGAAAATAATCCGTTAAAATATCGTTGCCAAGCAACGAGTAGTAGAAAAAGAAGCCTCGGTGATCACTGGGTAAACGGACGGTTGTGGGGATGAGCTGTTAAAATACAAAAGTGTTAGGCACGATTTACTTCGCAATACATTCGAAATTCACAGAGTTCTAGGCACCTGCTGTAAATTAGCTGCAAAGCCGATGGTAACTGCAAAGGTGAAAATTTCGGTGCACTTGTTTGGTGGTCCAATCTGGTAGTAACCTTCCTCATTGTCTAAAGTTGGCTTCAATTCTTCCACGTTAAAATCAAACTTTGGTGCTGGTATTTTTAATATAGGTTGCTCTGTAAAATCACAAATCTTATTATACAATATCGAACATATAAAAGCAAAGAAACCCATGGTTGTGCATTGCTAAGTTACCATTTTTAACTAAAGCCATCACCAAATTGTACCTACTTGTAGTAATATTATATGGAATCTTCAATGTTTGCTCTTTAGTTGCAGTCGGAAGTTGCCCTTTTATAGCTGCAGCTGGAAGTTGCCCTTCGTCTTCTAAACACATAGTGAGCAACAACTCGGGTCTACTCGAGTACTTGCTGTTCAGGATTTGGAACCATGCTGGTTTCTAGCAAAGAAATTTTCGTTTAACATAGTCAACAAAAACAATAACATGTTTAGCCGACTTATGGATTTGGCCGAGGCCGAACGATACCATTGGATGAAACTGGGCGCTCCGAAGATCCATTACAATGTAGCCCACTGCCGATTTGACATTTTTTTTATCTGTCGCAAAGCATTGGATTTTGATGGGTGTTCTTGATATTTTCAAATGGTGCAGACCTCTACGATCCACTTCCCACGCCAAATCGGTGTTGAAATATGGGGTTGCCGAATGCTCTACCGGATCTGTTGTCATCAATTCTCCATCAAACCTTGCTTCGACAACTAGCTGGCCGGAAGCAATTTTAGGAAAATGGCGACCTAGATAGTGATTATGATTTTTGTAATGAATCTTATGGTTCACACAAGTGTACAATGAATATATGAAGGTTCAACTATCCTGTAGTTAAAATTTGTATTGTTATTTGGCTCATTGGTTTCTATTGTTGACAATAACATAGGTTCATAGAAAAAATTCTATTAGTTTGAATTGTTTTAATTTACAGTATTGTCAAATGATTCAACGAATACAAAGTCAATAGAATGATATAGACACCTGCAATAATACTAATACAATTTCTCTATTGTTTTCTATGGAATTTTTGACCAGGGTCAGCTAAATGGCAACAGCTACCTATAAGGAAAGATTATATACAGGCCTACAACATGTACAATTGTAGGCCTATATAGAATACAAGCTGATCGATTAACAAAAGCAAACACTCAGCTTGATGTGCTACACATTTACATCGAATTGACAAGACAATGTTCTCTAAACTTTGATTTTTAGTTGACAGGAGATGATATTATTACTACAAACATTGTCAAAGCCTCGAGGAAGTTTGTTGACAAGCATGGCATGCAGTGGTCAATCTCTAACTAACTTCAAATTGCAGATAAATATAGCAACTTGAACTAAGAAAACATATTATAGATTGTTAATTTATGGTGAATTTGTTAAAAATACGGCTAAAGGCCCTAACTAAAAGCATGACAAGTAAATGAAATAATTGTTAATCAAGTGATGGAATGGGCACATTACCATGAACGAGGTAATAATGAACATTTCGGTAATTTACATTATATTCTAATCAACGTACCTTGTAAAATTGTTAAAACTAGCAGCATTTTATCACTTGTCATTTGTCTAAACTCAGGATTAAATACAGGTGCAGTTGATCGAGTTATTACGGTCCTTCAAGCATCTTCATCAACATTTTCAAATTTCAACAGTTACCCTCGTTACCATAGAGACACGCCCTTGGTACCCCAGTGGTGTCAGATTGCACGCCGGACTGGTAATTAGCAGTAATGCCGTATTCGCACTACGCGTTTTTTGACCGACTCCCGACTTTTGACGTCACTAGTCGGGAACGGAAGAAAACA
>JAQGCC010005474.1:0-11470 GCA_034698905.1 Xestoiulus laeticollis
GAAAATGGGTACGAACCCCCCTACCAAATGGCATTTGTTTGCTGACTGTAGGGTACTGAGTTGAATTGAATTGAATGAAAATAAAAACACCATCCGATGGCTTCATACGTTTGATTTTCAAAGGTCAAAGGCTTCGGCGGATATGCTACGAGCAGCAAACGTAGAGATTGGCTCATTTCCAGACAAAGATACTGGGGAACTCCGATTCCGGTGATTCATTGTCAGAGTTGCAAGGTCAGTCTCGAGCGTACTTACCGGGGCTTCCACGATTATAAAATATCCCGTGCTAGAGAACGCAAATTTTAACAACTCTTCTCCAGGCAGTTCCGGTGCCGCTAAAGGATCTCCCGGTTCACCTTCCGAAAGAATACACTAATCCGTCGAAGGAAGCGTCTACCCTTGGCAGATTGCACGAATGGAAAACCGTCAGTTGTCCGAGGTAGGACTCGAGCTTTTGGCAACAGGAATACGGGTAAAGTTATTGCAAAGTGCAAAGAAATATTTTATGCCGTATCAGGTGCGGTGGCCCGGCACGCAGGGAAACCGACACCATGGATACGTTTGTCGACTCCTCCTGGTACTACCTTCGTTTCCTGGACCCCCGTAATAACCTGGAACCTTTTTCCACGGATCTCGTCAATGCCAACATGCCGGTGGACATTTACATCGGGGGAAAAGAGCACGGTTAGTCCTCGCTGAAGCAAAGCGTAACGGAAAACATGGTAAAATTAAATAAGCCTAATCGCGTTCTTTCAGCCTACATGCACCTGTATTACGCCCGTTTTGTCAACCACTTCTTTCACTCCCTCGGCATGACCAGACACAAGGAGCCCTTCAAGCGTCTCGTTGTGCAAGGAATGGTCAAAGGGCAGACGTATCGCTCGCGAGGTAGCGGCAGATACCTGAGGCCGGAAGAAGTCGAACAGCGAGGTTAGCATGTAGACCTGCTCTCCGTTGGACAATTTCCATATCCTGAACCTTTCGTTTCAGGAGAGAAGTGCGTGGAAAAGGCAAGCGGCTCCCCCGTGACCGCCAGCTGGGAGAAGATGAGCAAGTCAAAGTTCAACGGCGTTGACCCCGAGGTAGGTAGGTCAGGGCAGTTAGGTGCACGATTTTATTAGCGCAATGTAAATCGGTCTAGTTTCGGTTAGGCAAAAATGTATAAAATTTGTCGCTCGCGAAACTGTCGTTGAACGGGTCAGTGCTGGTTTAGCTAGGGCCGATTATGATTCTTACCTTTTTTACGCATACAGGAAGTCCTAAAGGAATACGGCATCGACACTACGAGGTTGCTGATGTTGGGCGACGTGAGCCCGTTTCGCGATCGGAAATGGGAATCAACGAGTTGGTTTCCCAAACTTTGTTTAAAAAGCCCATTTTCTCTGCAGATTTTTATAACGGAGAAATTTCTATAGATTTCCCGGGTCATCTGAATTGGCAAAGGCGGCTTTGGTTAACCGTGCGGGAATTCCGAACGCAGCGCTGTTCGACAGCGCCTCCGGAGCCACTTCCGCATGAGGAGTTTGAGAAACACGAATTGGAAATGTACAAGTGCAGGAATTCATCCATCGAACAAGTGAGCTTACTTAGGATTAGAGCTTATTTGGTGATTTACGGGATTAAAACTCTTTAACCAACTCTTTAGGTCAACTTCTCCTTCCATCGTACCTGCAAGCTCAATCTGGCGATAAAGAGCCTGCATAGTTTCACGAACAGCATTCGGGTGAGGTTTTTTATGTTCTGGTGTTGAAACTATCTAAATTCGCATTAAAATTCTCGAACCGCGATTTAGCGCATGCCACCTGCGGTCGTACGAGGCGGATTGCAGTACGAGAGGGCCCTAGCCGCATTGATCATCATGACGGCACCCGTAACGCCGCATTTTGCCTCCGAACTTTGGGCGGGATTTTCGAGTGTAGCCGGAAAGCTTTCTTCGGATATCAAATGGGTAAATTTATTTTTTAACGTTAATGGTGTTCGTCAATGTTTTAAAACTGCGAGGAATTTATAAAAAAAAGTAATCGTTACCTAAAATTTTCGCAACTCGTTTCACATCTACTAACAAACAAAATATTCAAAGAAAGATTTTGTTTGTTTAATAGGATGTACCACTACTCGAGCAACCATGGCCGCACTTGGACTTGACCGGGGCTGTCGATAACTGATAATTAAGGTAACTGGGCGTAGTTAAGACAACTCTGCGTTCTTGCTAAACGAATTGAACTAGAATTCTTGCAACGGCAACATTTGGCAAGAACGAACAATCGAGTTTCTGAAAATCGACGAAACATGTTCATTGCGTTTTTTACCTTTCTCCAGATTTATTCTTTTAATTGTTATTGTTTTTATGATAACACGAATTGATAAACGATACGTTTTTTTGCTAATTGTGCGTAACGGTGCAATTTTTTTCGTCGAGAATACAGCCGGGTGACTTTTTGCCACTCGTATAAAACCCGATGTACATGTAAATTGGCGATGCGTTCAGGTAGCATGGACACCCAAACTGCAGTATTTACTGTTGATGGTAGGTTTTTGCCTGAAATGGTTGTTGCGGCTAATCTGGGTTTAATTCGAACTAGCTGGTGCTGAGGCTCTTTGACCGTGCATGACAAAAGGCCCGCAGCAACCGATAAGGTCTGCCTTATACAGGAAAAACGTGCAAGCAATCTCGGGGGAAAATAAATTAAAATGTGGAAAAAATAAGAAATCGGAAAAAAATAAGAAAACTGTAATAAAATATGATAAAAACACTCAAAACTACAAAATTCAAATTTTAAAAATACCGCTTTAATGCCGTTTACGATCAAGTACAACGGCATTGGATGCTACAGTAACGTACAAATCGATATTACGCATTGTTTATCCCGATGCAAAAATTTCAGAAAAATTAATTTCACCAAATGTTAAAAACGTTAAACTTTTAACTTAGTATGGTGATGATCTATCATATTTGTTGCTCGTACAGCGACTCTAATATTTAACACTACCTTAAATTTAATATTGCTGTAATATATTTAAAAATCCTCTTTTTGGGGATTTAGAACTCCCTGTTTTGCTAGTCGCAGGTGCAAAACGCATCTCATGTTCCAAAAGTTTAAAGTCGAAGCCATCATGGCGGAACAGTCAAATTTGCGTACTATCCCCACTGTGAGAATCACTTTTAACGAACTAGAGAAAATTCACCGGCAAATGGAACGTAAGTAATTATTCGGGAACGTTATCTACTCATTTTAGGGCAGGTGGGTTAACCGTTGTCATTGTTTGGGACTCGAACTAGCCTTGGGCACAGGCCTAAATTGTTAGGTGCGCAACCTGGACCATGTTCAAGTGCAATGCGAAATTGCGTCCAAATGTTGACGTTTGCCTTGTGTCCTAATTAAGTTTTGCTAAAAACATTTTTACAACACGAAAATACGGTTCAGTGTATTTCAAATCTAGAGAACTTGTGTATATGTAACTGACTATTGCATTAATTTATTCCCCTAACTAGCTTAGAGTTGCGCAGTAATTCGTCAATGGCACAATGGTTCACATGCAAGCAGGTTTCCACTTGGACTTACATGTTAAAACCCAAAACATAACCATAAACACATGTACTAACCCAAATTTAGTGGGGAAAAACTATCATGAACTACGCTTCAACCAAATGTCAACCGTGCTGTAAAAAAATTACACGCATGCATGTTCTTGGCAAGGTAATACCGCGGTAGAACCTGTCTAAAAGCATAGGCTTCTCTTGGGACCAGTGAAATTGTGCTTTCAGACTGGTTCATTTATACATGGCTCCCAAGTGAGGATCGGAACATTTTGAGAGAGGATATTTTTTTACTCAAAATGCTTTTCAACAGGTTCTACTGTATCTTGATGACATATTGTTGGGCTTCACCAACGTGTTCATTCAACGTGTTCAATGTGGTGAAGTAATCACTGTAACATGTTGCTGAATCGGATGTTTTACCGTACATTGAGAACTCCGCACATCCACATGTTTATAATACAGTTTGCTATCGAGCTAACGAACGCCAAGGGGATGGGACATTCGTTAGTTTTAACGAGAGGACAGTTTTTAGACTGAAATGCCATGGCTTTTTGTCTCGACTGTACTTGTCTTCTTTAGAACACCAAAAATACAATTTTTGGTACTTACGTATTATCCTAGACTACCTCAAAAATGCAGTACGAACTGCTTTTTGTCCTTGGACTTACGTATTATCCTAAGGTTAGGTTAGGTTAGGTTAGGTTAGGTTAGGTTAGGTGCAGTTCGTACTGCATTTTTGAGGTAGTCTAGGATAATACGTAAGTACCCAATTTTTCCAAATGCTGGATAGTCTATGCACTAAAGCTGCTTTTGCAGTACTTTGAGTGCATATTAAATAAGCCTTAAGAGTGTTTTAAGATATTAACTTTTTAAACCAATCCTTAAAAATCAATGAAATTATGAAACTTATGACAAAACGGAATGCTCTTAAAGTGTTTCTGATCTACGATATCAATTTGCCGTTCGTAATAAACAGTTTGTTTAGAATTGTGGGATGGTGAAGGGACCACCTTAACCGTAACGGCTCGTTATAGGCGCTACTGAGAGGCCACTGAGTGTAGTTATATCGATGTCTGGGATTAGTGTTATATATTAATTAAATCTTAATGTTTGCTTTTGTATAGCGAAATCCAAATCTTCCATCAAAGATTCTTCAGCAATGAGGTATGATGCCATCCCTCAAGGTTTCGGCAGTAACTCCACATCGCCTCCATTTGACAAACTTGAGATCCAGGGAAAAGACATGCAAGCCCCAAAACAGAAGCGTCCTGACAAACAGATCTACACCCCTCCTGGGCGTGCAAGACGCAAAGAAGATAGTGGAGCACCTTCTCCTGAACCGCCTGAAGCATTACCCAGAGGCAAAGCTTCGTCAAGATGCAGGACAATTTCTACTAACAGCGCTGCGTCAGAGTCTACCAGACCCGAGGAACCATCGCCAATGCCAGTGGGCGATGCAGCCGGCAACCATGGCGAATGGGCCGAGCAGCAGAGCTCCAGAACCGTGCGAAGCATTCCAGAATTGTTTGGCACCATGGAATTTACCAATTCCAACATGGAAAAATGTCAACCGGAGGCACCTCTGGATGTCGCCAAAGGCCTCGTCGTTTGGAACAGCGGCGTGGCGTCTCCGAGTTTTGCAAGAGATTCGCCAAAAGCCGACAGCCGTCCCGATAATGGCTTGGCGAAGGCTAAGAGTCCGCTCACGGAAAGCCATCCTGCATTTCCACCGAGGGAACGGGTTAAAGGTCGTGGACGTCTGCGGCGCCCGGAAGTCGCTCAAGTTGGGGCTTCCAGGCAGACGCAGTCCACGTCGGAGCTAACGACGCGAGTAGGGAACTTGGCCATCGATGCAACAACAACAACACTCGTTCCAGAACGTCTGTCTAATGCAGGTGGTCAGCCTCTGAAAACCGAGATGAAAACCATTCCCGCCTGCAAAGAGAGTGTTCCGCTTCAAGCCGCGGAAAAGAGAAGATCCGCCGAAGCACTGCCAAAAAACGTGGACGAAGAGCTCGACAAAACCAAAGCCTCGACGTTCAGGCCCATCGTAGACTGGGCTGCCGAAGTAGAGAAAAGCGAGCAGGAGGCGCATAACGAATCTACGGAGGAGGATCACGAGAGTGGGCTTTCGGCCACAAGGGGCACCAGGAAGAAAAGCGAGCGCAGGAATACGCGCAAGCAACGGGATCGGCAACGTTCCGGCACAAACAGTTCAAGGTATGAAGTGCTTCCTTCCATGGATTTTAATGGTTACATTTGTATTAATAAGATTTTGCCGTGGGAATTTTTTAATACAAAGTGCTCAAGCATGTCCAAAATTGATCCTAACAAGTACTATGCCCAGATCTTCACATCTCGCAACCTGAAATGTGCAACGCACTACCGTCCCCTGATTGGTTGGATTCGATCAGGTGACCTCTGTGATCCAATCAGGGGACGGGAGTGCGTTGCACATTTCAGGTTGCGAGAGGTGAAGATCTGGGCACTAGATGTGTTTCGAGATGGTTCTAGTTATTCAAAGTGATGATAAGGGGCCGTCTATGGATGACGTCAACAATATTTGGCAACAAAAAACTGTGCCTTGACCCACCCCCTTCCTCCCCCTAGTCAATTAGCGTCACCATTTTCACTAAGCCTCCTCCCTCGGCTGCTGACGACAGTTATGGATGGCCTCTAAGCTCGTAAAAATCAGCTTTGCCAATTCATAATTTCATGGTATTAATATCGGATTCCATGGATTAATATCGCGCACTTTGTACATTTAAAAAAAAAAGAAAATTGTATAGGCCTACAAAAACCAATATTCTAAATATTCCAAATGTTGTCTGGCTAAAATACATTTAATGAGATATTTGTAATCATTTCTGACAGTTAGGAGTTCCTAAAAAGGATATTTTATAATATTACAAAACCAAAAATATTTAACAATTGGAAATACTACAGTAGGGAAATTTGGATATTTTGCCATGTAAATTCTTAATACCTGTCAAATATTATAATTTTAAACATTCAACTAATGTTTGTGAAATGAAAACGCAAATTTTGGGCTTAATTGAAACGTTTTCCTTTAATTCCTTTATTTATCAAACGATATTTACGTTCTCCGTGTAAAATTTCGAGTTTTTTTCCCCCGTTACATGTATTAAATTTGCACCATTGTTGAACCTGCGAACTGTGCGAATTAAATTAAACTGTGGAAATTGACATGCTTGATTTCACTGTTTCCTCATTCCTCATACTTATTATATTTTTTTTTTTCAATTCGAAGGTCTAGCCAGGCAAGGACTTCTTGGGAGTCAGCGGTCAATCCGGCCGAATACAAGAAACTGCAAGAAGCAACAAGAACCCGAGACGAGCGAAGGAGTCATAGAGAAGACCGTAGGAGTCATCCGCCGGAGGAGAGGAAAGGTCAAAAAGAAGAACGAAGAAGCCATATCGAGGAGCGGAAAACCCAAAGGGAAGACCGGAAAAGCCACGTGGAAGAGCGAAAGAATCAAAGGGAGGAACGAAAAAGCCACCCGGAGGAACCCAAAGGCCTGAAAGAGGAAAGAAAAAGCCTGGATGATAATTGGAGGAGCCAGCCAGAAGAACGAAAAACTTTTCAGGAGGAGCGCGGAAGCGCCACCAAAGAACAAGGCCTGCTCCACATGCCCAAGTACGAGATGGTAGTCAAAGGCAAGATGGAGAGCGAGGGTGACGCCCCTAGAAGGCAGCTGTATGATCCAGAGAACCCGGATCGACCCCTGTGCGTAGTGTCGCCTGCCAGCCACACGGCGAGCCCCGCGCAGGAAATTCCGCCACGACATCGGGCTTACGGCGGCCCGGAAGGTGGGACGCCACCGTACCCGCATCACCTTCCTCACCAGTATCGCCCGGGCCCCACCTTCATTCCGGGGTACAACATCCCACCTCACATAAACTCGCCACGAGGCCCCATCTTCTTCAGCGGTATGGGACCGACACACATTCCGATGGAGATGGCACGTCACAGGTAATCCTCACAGTTTAAAATGAATGAAATTTTAAAATCTGGGTCCCCTTTGCCCGAAAAGAAGTCGCAGATTCTTACTAAATTTCTTAAGGCTTCTTGACCTCAAAGAATTTGTTTCTTGAATTCTCTTTTCCACAATGGCACGCACGTCTCTTGATTGGTTTCAATTTTTTGCTTTTTTCTAGCTCGCCCATGATGCCGCCGCCTAACATGTACAAATTCTCTGCCACCGAGAAGAACGTCCAGGAGGCCCTGATGCTCGAGCAGAACTTAAATGGACTTCTCAGCCACCCGTTCAACTCCGCTGATCTTAAGAAGCTGGGACAGTGCAGGTAGGACTGAACTTAACTTAGTATTTTCCAGTTGCAAATGTTTTTACCCCTCACAGGATAACTCAGATTCTGGATTTATGAAAATGGTAAAACGTTGTGCCGAAAACTTGTAGGCCTATACATGCACTAAAATGGTGCCCAATAACTTAAGTGACTCATCTAGGATTGCAAATTTGGGATATTTTGCTGCTGTATAGCACGATGAACCTGTTTAAAAGCACGTTTTTCACTGATCCCAAGAGCGTAATTTTAGACAAATTCTACTGTAAAATCTACCGTATTCAAGCAAAAACAAGTTTACTTATATTGCGTCAATGTTTGACACCTATTACAATAAGTACACATGCACAAGACTCTCTCAGTTTAGGAATCATTGTCTGAGGATGATCAAAATTTTATTTCCGTGGCATTTTACAAATTCTAGCAGTATGATGTATTGATATTACGAATTATTAACATAACGATGGTTGCTCATACATCTTAATTATCAATAGCGAAATCATTAAAAAATGTAATTTGCTGTGCACAACGGGGCAAGTCATTACATGTACTTGCCTAGTGATTGATACCATCAAGGAGCTTGTCCAGGGTGTTGGAGATGTCGTGCTTCTCTGTCGCTGTCATCTGCAGGCCTTTGGCTTTGATGGCTCTCTCCAGGCATTGCATGACGACCTCCAAGAAGTAACCAGCCATCTTCTTGCTGTAAGCATATGTCTGCGCCATCAGCCCATTTTCTGCATTTTCGTCCCAGGCACGACCGGCCATCTCGTGTGCCTTGCTCCAGAAGTCCGGTGCACTGAAGATCACCTTGAGCATATTGAGCACTGCGCCAAGAATTGTAAAACAAAGCTCAGATATGGTGGTGCCAATGCGAGCTGCCCATGGGCCCACCACTGGCAGAAGCTTCAGGTTGTGAAAGAGGAATTCTTTGACCGTGTCGCGCATCCAGTCAAACACCCGCTGAATCGGTGTCCGGATTTGTCTTTGATAGCATTCTCTGCTGGTGCAAGAACGTTGACGTATTGGGCCTCCAGCTCAACAGTCGAGGTTTTTGAACAAGCCATTTTTTATAACTGCAAACTTTGTAATGCATAAAAAAATATTATTACGAATTCGCACGAAATGCCAAGATGGAGAAACATTTCTTTTCAAACCGCAATTTGGATTGAATACAGGAGAGGATATTCATTTCAGAATAAAGCAATTTTACGAATATCGGTTATTAATTCGAACAGCAGTACATTTGGAAACACCTTTTAAAATACAAAAGTCAACTACGAGATTACTCAAACATGTCAATCTTTAGTTAATGCACATACCGCTTATTATTTTTCCACTACTTCTGCTTCTTCTTTCTCCAATTCTATTGATATCCCAGCAATAAATGTAATAGCTCTATGTGAACCCGTAAGCTGTTATATACTACTTTGATATTGATAAATGCCTTATTTGAGGCATTGTCTGTCATGTTAAAATTGATAAGATATTCAATATTGAAATATCGCTCTTAGGAAGATTGATTTGTGCCAGTACATTGTCAAAGGTTTGAAAGGCAAATAGTTGCTATTACAAATATATTTCAGATTGATTTGTGCTGATTAGGAAGATACAAGTTGCTATTACAAATATATTTCACCAAATTTTTCAATCTCTATAGCAAATGATTCTATTTTAAGTTTTATTTCACGATATTTTCGATGCAGTTGCAATTTATCTGCTTATCTCTTTTGAACGAAGAAGTTTAGCAGCATTCTTGACATTAAATATAATTTATTGGCTCGAAATTAGGATAGCGTTAATTTTAATAGTTCCAAAGGTAAATAGTTTTGTTTTTTTGATTGATTTGTCAAACCATTTAATATCTATGCCTGATATCTCGCTTTGTGTTCCATTTTTCATAATTTTTTATATAAAATTTGAATCTAAATGTACTTTTGACGTTATAACAACTTGTTATACAATTGGGTATCATTGGTACCTATGTGAAATTTTTGCTCATTTAGGTTATATACCATTAGGTTGCCATTTTTTAATTATAATATAAACTCCCGCTTAATGGGATCACGTTTCTCCCATTACATTTGATTCCGACAATCGGGCATCCAAACGATTCCAATACACTTAACGAAGAGCAGTCGCTCCTCAAGCGAAATCGATTCCATCCAGAGTTGCCGCAATCTCATTCTTCTCATCGTCGGTCATCTCCAAGCCTTGTACCTTGATGGCCCTCTCCAGACACTGTTTCAACACCTCCAGGAAGTAGCCGGCCATCTTCTTGCTGTAGGCGTACGTTTGGGCCATCAGCCCGTTGGACTCGTTAGCTGTCCACGACTTCATGGATGTCTGATGGGCCTTCGTCCAGAAGGATGGCGAGGTGAACACCACCTTCATCATGTGCAGCATGGTGCCCAAGACCGTGAAGCAGAACTCTGTAACGGAAGTGCTGATGCGGGACGCCCAGTTGCCAACGACAGGAAGCTTCTGCATCTGGTTGCAGAGGAAATTCTTCACCTTGTCCCGCATCCAGTCCACGAGCTTGAGCACTGCGGACCAGTACGGACCGGAAGTGTTTAGGGCCTTCTTAGCCGCATTGCCGATCTCGACGTTGAAGAAGTCGTCCCTTTCTTCTGTGCCCATTGTGTTGGAGATGAGCGTAATTTCGCTGTTTCCCATCAGGTTCATTAACTCTGCACAGATGTGAAACCGGTGTCTTTCAGCAAGGCAGTGTTTCCAGAATGAATTGAAACTAGTGAATGTACTCACCGAAAGTCAAACTGTCGTCTTCTTCAGGGAATTCTGAAGATGTGGCCACATTCTCCGAAGCCTTCTTGGAATCCGCGACGCTGCAGTTTCCGCAAACTGCTTTTGTAGGTTCCAGCGTTTCCGTTGTGGTTCTCGAAGAAGCCATCGGGAATGCGTTTACTGAGATTACCTCTGACAAGTTGTTTTTAATGGTGGTTCTTGACTCTTCAATCTAGCTATGCTTTTCTTCAACTGCTTTCTTGGACACACATCCGATGTGACAACCAATCAGAATCTTGTTTATCCCCAAGAGACCTTGGAAGTTTTGGCTGTGGAACAAACGTTGCTTTTTTCGTTGTTTTTTTGTTGGGACACATGATCAGGCCTCGTAGGTCCCAATGAAAGGGTGCTTTTCAGGGATGTGCCCGGAAGTGGCTTTTGGGATCATGGTTAAGCTGCTTATTTGGGTCAGCATGTTTGGAAGTCAAGATGATCAGTTTCACCGGATGACAAAGAGGGTACTGTCCCGGAGAGATTGGAGAACCTTGAAATATGTGCATTTTGGCCATGACCGGATCGAATAAGGCTGTGTTTCGTACAACTTATACAATGAAATAAAAGGGTTCTTCCCCGTTTGATGGGATATGAGTGGATCTGTATATCGACCTTCGGCCGTGTTCCAAGTGTATGTAGAACACTGGCACGTGCACGCATGGTATATTTGGCACTTGCAGAGCGATTGGCATGTGCACTACAAGTAGCACGTGCTTAAGGCTGAACTGCACACACCCCCATTCCTATGGGGAAATTTTGAAACATACTTTTAAAAAATCTACTTGTTATAATACAAAAATAAAAATT
>JAQGCC010005475.1:0-11469 GCA_034698905.1 Xestoiulus laeticollis
GTTTTTTTAAAAGTATGTATCAAAATTTCCCTCATAGCAAAACATGCAGTTCAGAGTCAGTTCAGTTCCCCCTTAACTGAAATATTTCTTTGATGAAAAATAGTTTTAATAAGTTGAGGATTAGTTTTATTTCAAATATGTCATCCTTTTAGATATGCATGTAATTATAGTTCATTCATGATTAAAAACTTTTGTAGTCGGAGTTTTTCACACAAAAGAAAGGTTTTCCTATAAATTGTATTTTAGTGAGTTTTATATTAAGGTTCGTAAATATGGATACATGAAACATTTAATTTTGAAATAATTGTAAAATTAAATAAACCTATAATGTAGTTTAAGGATGATTCTTAATGCAGGTTCAGTTCTAGCATCCATTACATCACGTGATGTTAATGACGTAAGTGTGCATAAGATACTTTACCGCAAGTTTGTATTTTTGATTAATGTTTCTATTTCTATAGGTATAGCGTGCAACACGCTAATTAACTATTTATGAATTTATGATTTGGGTCAGTATTATTAAGAGACCTTTTTTTTGGGATCGAGTGACACGATTACATTAAGTTTCGTGTATTGTGCAAATAAATATCGCGAGTATTTATGTTGCTAAACTGCAAATTGCCCACCATCTTCGTTTTTGTTTTCAACCAATTTATGACAAACAAACAAAAAAACGGTGCTAATATTTTCAAGTGTTTTACATATTTTTTGCGGGCAATTTACGATCTCGCTCGTAATTTTAAAAAACTGATTTGCATTGCAAACCCAAATTGCTTGGTTCCATAGTCATTAAACGCTCTACTTGTAGCTGCAATTTTTATGGGTTGAATGATGTTGACTATGTTAGTTTATTGTGTATCATAAAATAAGCAAAAGTTGTCAGTTTTTGAATGTTAGCCCATATTGTGATGAATTGAATAATATATGAATTTTCACTGATAACTTTTCAGACCCACCTACTCTTTATAGCTTTTATTGTGAATTTGATTCTATGAAATTAGTTTATAAACACTGTATGCTTAGAATATTGCTAATGCGATAATAAATTAATTTTCATCGCGACTATTTTTCTATTACTTAGGTCTGTTGCATTCATTTATACAAATTAGTGGCTTTTATAGTGTTTGATGGGCGAATAGGAGCCGGATAATTCTTTAGTTAATTTAATATCAAAACTGAACAAATGAACGCATTTTATGAATATGCGAATTAAAGTCATTGTAGTCGACCTAATGCACGGTGATGCTTTCATTCGTTCTTTCACAAACATTTACAGTGGAGCTCTTTTTGTATAAATATTTCCGTTTTGTGCCTCGTATCTCTATTATGTAAGTTTAATATCATTGTTTTCTTACTTTATATGGAGATAAAGGTGAAATTTCTTCATTTTATGAGGTAAAATTAAGCGTATGAAAAGTTTGGTTATCTCTAAGATTTATAACAAAAATGTATTTATGAACTGGAAAATAAGTCGTAGAAAATTGAAAAGTACTATGTAAAAAACGTTATTTTGATTTGTTTTTCATTGCTTCAATAAACTTTTTAATTGGAGAATTGCAAAGAAGTAATTTTATCATACCGTTTAAGCGATTTTCATATTAAAACTTCAATAAAACTTCTTCAATAGACAAAAAATATATTTTTTT
Source organism: Xestoiulus laeticollis (assembly GCA_034698905.1). Classification (NCBI taxonomy): domain Eukaryota; kingdom Metazoa; phylum Arthropoda; class Diplopoda; order Julida; family Julidae; genus Xestoiulus; species Xestoiulus laeticollis. Next base: position 1,647 of record JAQGCC010005475.1, read on the forward strand.
AAGAATTTCTTATTGGAAATGGCATTACCTTTTGTAAAATGAATTATCTGAAATAGATCATTGGGATAATGACATTTTATACACATACACCATCATTTTTTAAACAAGTGTTAAAAAAACTTGTTTACGCTCCAAATGCATTCTTTTTACATTTAAAATTGCAAAATTTCCTCCGTACTGTTATCAAAGAAGTGTACTAAAATAGCATAGATAAAAATGTTACAAGAGACTGAAGTGCATACAAAATTTGAACTCTGTAGGACGTCTGAAAGTTGGTTAAAAAGGACATCAAAGAAGTCGAACCAAACAAACAACCAAAAAAAGCTCCGTTCATGTGAAGTATAGTTTTAATAATAAAAATAAATATATTTAGCAATCATCTAAAATGGTGCTTTTTAGGGAAAAGGATGAGGAATACATCACCTGGAAATTCAAACTTTCTGATGGATGTTTGCCAAGTTTATATAGGTCTAAAAACGTGCTAATCGTAAAGTTTGTGTCCTCTGTGGACAATTCATTCTGGCGAAGGTAATAAATACCGTCGTCAAATTTGTGCATTGCCGTTATGGGCAAATCGCCTTAAAGAAAGCAATAAGTTTGTAGTTCTTTGGAATCGGCTTTTTTGTTGCAAAAAAAAAAAAGCCATCATTGGAGCTCAATTATTTTCAATGTTTATGATGTTTGAGTTCGTCATTAACCCGTTATATTTAGGAACGTCCATCGAAATCATCCATAATGCAAGTGTAGGGGGAAGAAGCTCATGACTTCTGACAGAGGATTAACTCTATATCGCGTCTATAAAATGGCGGATATCTGCGTGGTATTAAGGCTCATATCCTGAGTGCATCGGACGTTAAGTTGATCTTGATGATGCGATCATTGACTGCTATATTGGATTCTCATGCTTTTTGATCAAGACACATGTGGTCAATGTAACGATGAAAAGCGTACGATGAGGACATATTAAATTAGGGGATTAAAAAAGGGAACTTTTTCTGCTTCACTTCAGTTTGCAGGACAGTTCTGTCATTGATACAAACACACTGGAGAAAGTCTTTATTTATTATACGACTTTCTACATTGGACACCAAAAGGAAATAAAATGTAATTCTTGTTATATTTCTACAGGCATACGATTAACGTATTCCAGGGTTAACACATACATGGAAAACCTGGAATTGTATGGCAAATTGGATATACTTTTAATAGTCAGGGAAATTTAATATCAGCAATCATAAAGGTCACATAAAAGGGCACGAATATGTATACAAATTGAAGTCAAGGTGGTTAAATTTTTGAAATTGCATTTTAAAACATCTTTTTTTGAGCAATTTGACTTGGTACCATTAGCAAACTGTGATATATTTTGTAATATTTCGTGCTAAGTATGGTTAGTGAAAATTATATTTATACTTGGAAAGGGGTTTTTCAATATCATTTTAACATAATGCAATTCATAGACCAATTAATACATGTACTGTATAAGTTAGTTTTAAAAAATGCCTTTGAAATTGCTTCATTGTTTATCATTGTGTTTTGTGTAAACCTATGTAAGTACATTGGAACCTCTCTAAAATAATTCTACGTTAAATAATAACTTCTCTAAAATAATAAAATTTGCCAGTCCCGACTTGGAACCCATGTATAAAATAATAAACCTCCATCAAGTGTTATTCAATAATTTGTATTGGCCCCAATTATTTTTTAAGGTAATATCAACATTGGAACTGCACAAAATATATCAAACATGGAAACAAAAATGCCTGGGAGATGCAGGGTAATCAAACTTTGCTTGTGAAACCCAATAACTACTGAATTATATATACATGTACGTATACACACGTATAAGAATTGAAAAACGGGGAAATTCCCAATTTTAAAGCTATATACACTGTATCATATTTACAGATGAACCTGTGTGAAGTATTACCTTGTCTAAAATATTATTTTTCTTTTTTTAAACAGGTTTTATACTGTAAATATGGTAGCTGAGAACAAGTTTTTTTATCACCCTACATATATAGCATAAATAATGAAAAGTATGTACGCACCCTCGCATTTTATTGAACGGAATTTTCAAGCACAATTTCAAGTTGCTCGGCCTATATTTGCAGTGAGCAATTTCTCTTTTGGATTACATAGCACTCGGTGGCTGTTGCAAATGCAGTGAGGATGTCTCGCTGCAACACACATAGGCATGTATGTAGTAAATCTTCCAATCTCCGGACATCAAAGGAAGACGAACACGACGTGACAAAGATAAATGACATTTTTGTGAGTTTCAAAAGTGTTTGACACGGAAAAATACCCAACTCGCCCATATTTCTACTTGGTTTACTTAATGCCGTGTTGTATTAGATGCTTGTAAGAGACATTGCCTTTCTACAGTGATGGGCTCCTCCTATGATAAATATGTCTTTGCAATTGTCTGATAACTCGGGCTTTTTCCTCCCATTTAATTAGCTCAGTTTACTTTCACCATCTCTTAGCGACGTATTTCTATTCCAAGAATTTTTCTATCCAAGATGGCGGCAATTGGCTTTACTATTAGCTCGTACGCCGCTAGGAGGCGCTGAACTGTAGGAAAGTTAATTGCCTAGACAACCCTCAAATTAAACCTACCACATTATTTTATATCTCGTTTCTATGCAGCTGGTATAGAAGCTGTGCCATATACAGTATATATGTAGAGGAATTGTCAAACATTTGAGAATAGTTATTATAGTACAATTCTTCTATGCATATGCATTAAAAAATTGTCAAACATTTAATGCAAAATTTGATATTATAACAAAATTCGAACATACGGATAATGCTTCTTTATGGGATAAAAGATATAGTGCATTCTTTTAACTATATATAGTTTTTTTATTGTGAAAGTAGTTTGCATGCATATGCTTTCTCCTAGACAAAGAAGGAAATCGATATTTAAGATATCGATTAATGACAGCAATATAGTAGAAGTATACATGTATACTGTACTGTAATATCTTTCCACAAGTTTTGATAGCATGCGTACTGCAGTATGAATTCGTGTAGATTGTCAGATTTTCGTGCTTTTAATTTATTAGACGATTTAAAATTGTAAACTCGTGCCTTGTTGTCCTCTGTTAGAAAAGCCTATAAACTCTTTTCGTATCTATTTTTTTAATACTTAAGTTCTAAAGCCCATTGACCTATTCGTTGTCACGCACTTGCTGCTGTGCTATTTCTGGCGAAAACGCCCAATGGTCAAACAAAAATGCAATTTGTATTTCAGGTAGTTGGAAATATTGGGACGGATATGATACCACTACACGTATAGACATTCGTGAATAGAACAAAAATAATGACAATGCCATAGTTACTACAAATATGTGTATCCCCTGATATTATAATTATATCTATATCTGATATTTATATGTAAAAGTGGTTGTGATCGATTAGCAGTTTTTCATTTGTATTGTTTACCAAAATGTTGGCATATAATAATGTAAACATCCTCCAATATGTTGTTAAGCCTTAGCGAATGACCTGTATCACTTTTGTTGTGTAAATTTCATTAATTTGTATTTTTTTAATACCAGCTGTGTTATACATGTTCTCTTCCTTCTTATTTTGGTTGAGTTTATTAGAGTATTATTACCTAATAAACAGAACTTTAGGGAAAAATGAAATGGAAAATGACAAATACTCCATAGCTACAGTATTTTAGAGCACGTTTTCAAGTTTATAAATGGGGACAACTTCTGTATCACCTTGAGAACCACATATTCATGCTAAGTATTTTAACTTGCAAGAATTTAATGTGTTTGAAAATTCATATTTTCCATAACATTTTTTCGATCTTTTCCAAACACATTGTAGCAATAGTGATAAATTATGTTTTCCAAATAAAAAGATAAAGAAAATATTTAATGTTTGTGATATGTAATGCGTTTTAATGTAAGGTTTTAACCTATAGCCTATACTGTATAGTAAATCGGTTACTATGGAAATACCCGTGATTCAAATAATAAAAAACGACACAAGCTTCATGGAATTGCTATTGCCTTAGAAACAAATGCACAGTATCAGGCATAATATATTGCTTAGAATGAAATTGTCAGCGAAATTCTTTACGTTGATGCTTGCGTGCAAACATAAATTGCTAAATGCTGGCAAGACAGTTAATTTTCCGCCTTTTCCCACTTTTTACGATCATTAAATGAAGATTTTACGCTGCACTAAATACGCGTCATTAGCATGTTTAATGCGATGCAATTATTGACTTGTTTAGGCCATTTGTTGTCACTTTTTCCGCCTAACTAATTTGTCTTCCTCCCCATAATTTCTACCGCGCATTTTAATGAAATAGTCCCTCAATTTCGTACCTTACAAAACGTATTCAGCTATAAAATGCGCCATAAAAATGTTCTACCCTATGCTCTACTTCTATGCATTTCTTCTCTTCCTCTCTTATTGGTTATTAATATTCTGGTCACTACCTAAACGTGCATCGTTTTGTGTGAATGTTTACTTCAAACTGCCTCCAATTTCACCAATTCATCGTAGGATGCAACCCCCCCACCTTTTTTTTGTTGCCATTGCATCGTACTAACAGCTTTATTGATGATTTATTTCCTGCTATTTTTCATTATAGTCCTTTTTTGCCATTGGCCTTATTATAAATTTGATCGTTTTGGAATTGCTTACATGCTCAGCTTCCTTAGCAATTCATTTTTGGATCCGTATTTTTTTTTTTTTTTTTGTAAATACCAGTTGAGAATGACGTATTTTCGCATTAAAAGCTTATGGGACGCTTGAAATACACGTATCACAATTGCCAAAGTGGAGCTGAATATTTCGTACGTTTTCTTTTTGCTTGAATTTTACTGTAAACGTTGCCAACATGTATAAAGTATTTAATAATGTTTATAAACAGGCAAAAAAATGTTTATTTAACATGACCTAACATATTTAAAGACATTGCAAATGAATACATTTTAAAATTACCACGAAATTGGACGAATTTACATGTATTTATCTTCATATATTTTACTTGAATCTATTTCTATTGTTTGATATCTAACTTATTATTAAAAACGTGCAATATTAATTTAAGATATTTTGATTTGTCAGTATATATATAGGAAAAAGATCTGTTGAAGTTCCTTTGATTGAATATTTAGCAAAGGAAATGACCTTACAACTTTTATTTTTAAATATTACAATTATTAGACGATAGAATAGTTGCTATATTAACAAAGAAAATTATTAGGCTACTTTATAATAGTCATTTTGTATAATAAATATTAGTTCATTTTATGTTAGTAAACCTAAGACTAATATTCTGTCATTCTGTTTGTTACAAATATTTTGATATACGATACCATAAACTATTTCAAAGTTACAATGTTAATCCTGTGTACGTATTCACTGCATCCTTAGGTTATATAAACTTACATGTACATGTATATGCAGTATAGCAATGCCAAGGTAACCTAAAGTTAAATTAAATATGGACACAGGTGGAACTTTGATATTATAGTCATGTCTTCTTCTACTTTTACTATTTTTCACCTTGGCAATGATAAAGCCCCTATGTTTGGAGGCCAATTTATGCAAAATGTTTGCATTTATAACTCATAGAGCACGTATAGACATTATTTCTAATGCCATCATCGCTTCTATTCTTTGTGGTAGACTTTAAAAATATGGATAGACCTGCAATTCCCATATCTATTCTCTGTGGAAATTTGCATGAGGGCAGCTCACGTACACGCGTTTGGTAATGCAAAACTATATATAATGATGTCAGCGTTTGCAAAAATGAAATACTCTTCTCTCAGACGAGATTTTACCTTGAATGCGAGACGAAACCTCTTAATGTTGGGCACAGTTTGTGGAAAAACCGTAATAAAAGTGTGTGTAGGCATGTTGAGAATATCTGTTGTTTTCAAATCAAAATAAATCCAAATTCACATGTTGGCTTTGAATAATGTAATGAATAAATTTTTTATTAAATTGCATTAAATAGAAAATGAAAATTAAGTGGTTTGTTCAGCATAAATGCACTACATATCTTAAAACATGATGAAGTTTCGTTTTTTTTTTCTTTGTTCTGGAAATATGACAAATTACCTACTTGTTATCTTGAAATCATATGCATATTTTGATTATCGTGCAAAAAGCAAATATTAAACAAGATGAGTTTTTGTTTATCGTGATTCAAATCTATTCAAGTTAAATATTTGAAGAAATAGATGCATCGTTTGCTTTATTTGCTGAAAGATGAAAAAAATATGAAGCCTCATTTAGTTTTAAAAAGTTGTATTATATTTTCAACGTGTCCAATAAAATGGAGCCCATGTTAAAGAGGTGACTAAAAGAAAAACATTTGTTTGCAAATCCCCATTACATAAACTGTTGGAATTGGCCTTAATGGCAAATCCTGAAATATCTGCTTGCCCATGAATAGAGGTCTTGCGTATATGAATCACTCTGATTAATTCGTTTTCATCAATAGTGTGTATAGCTATTTAAACGGTGATAAATGCCAATGGAAAACGATATATTTCGCGAGTGTACGAAAGTATGGCGAGGAAGTATGATTAGTATTCATAAAATGTGTCTTATTAAATAAAACCAAGTGTGCTTTTATATAGTTTTATAAGCATATACACAGTATGTAGGCGCAATATCATACTGCACGAATAGGTTTTTATACTTGGCTATACAAAGCAGAAAGAAAGTAATGGATTTTTCTATCTTGCATCAAAATTAATCTTTTAATGTATGGCAATTCAGGGATCCTTTAATGCGATTTTTATTTAAACATAAAACACACCGTATTCGAGGATATGTACTTGTACTGGTGTGCTTATGAGTCCACAGTCTGGCGATTTAAATATTGAAGGAACTACACTACTTACATTATTTGGTTATCAGACAGAACAAGGCTTTGCAGAAATGCTGGTTCACAGTTTGGAAGATGTGATTTTACTCAAGAAAATAAAATATTCAATTCAAATAATATATTTAGGCTGGTGCACTAAAATCCTAATATTTCTTCTATACATTGTGTTAATTGTCAATATCTTGTAAATATAACAATATTTAGAAAATGTAAAAAAGGTTTGAATTGTTAAAGTTATGCTGGTACTACATGTACATCTATTTGTAATATAACGTAAAGTAAATATAGGCCTATATTATAACAAAACCTATGAATAGCACAAGCCATTGGGACCAAACCAAAAGTTGTGCTATTTGGAGGGAGTGCTTTTTCTGGTTCAGCTAAAGTGAGTAACTATACACAATCAATGTGTATTTTTAAAAGTACACATGTACGTGTAGAAATGTACATTTAAAGAATCAAAGATTTTTATCTTCCCCACCCCTTTAATGAGTACGTCCTTTTAGAATGGCCCTTTTTCGAAATGGTAAACATGCACTTTTGTTCTTTCCTTTGACCTTTACACCCTCATGCTGTTGATACAAGTGAAAAATATAAAGAAAGGGTTTCCCAGTGAAAATTTCACAGGTTTTTCGATATCTCAAGGTAATTTTGTAGTATAACATCAATCTGCCTATTGGGAGTTATCGCTGCTTTCAGGGTCGTCATTATACATGTTCGCTATTTTCAGGTTTTCCTGTACACATTTGCAAAAAGGGCCATATAAATAAATAAATGCTATATATTTCAAATTTCTTACAATTAAAAATGTTACATTAATGATAATATTAAGCTATGATCATTGTAATAGTGTTTTCGATAAAAACATGTATGTACTATTCTATATACTGTATGTTCTAAACCCGTTTTCAAAATCTGTACACTTTAAAAATTAAGAGGTAAATATATTTTTAATCCCAAAACTTTGCATCTTTATCGATTAATAAGGTTGATATATTTATAAGATTACTACCACTTGATACAGGCAGGTAATAAAAGTAAAAACATACAGAAAATTAAATAATTAATCTTCATCTTTTGGCTAAAATAACAAAGAAAATATTAAAAATAAATAACAAGTAACGTTTCAAAGTTTACTAAGTAACATCTTATATATATCTCAGGCACCTGTGTAATTATATAACTTTTTATATGTATAGTTGAAATATTTTTTTAACATGCATGGTATTAAGCTTTTCTTACCAGATTAGCCATTGAATCTTGTGTATAGCTAATCTGGTGAAAAAAGTGGAGAAATCCAGTTTTCTCGTTTGCCTAATAGGCTTAGCAGTTTTAATCAAAAGATCTATCTTTTCAAGAACCACTAGAAGAAGAAAAGCGGATAAGATGAGCTATTTGAAATTTTTCTAAACGTCTTTTATTTTTCCAATTAATAGAGTTATTTCACCTAAGCCAAATAATTTAGCCCTAAGACATAGCTAGATTATTTGAGGAGATATCATCCTCACGAAATGGTCTTTTTGTTATCTTTAAAAGTTAAGCACACGTTGCGAGGACGGCATTAAATCAATTACAATTTACCTAATTTGAGGCAAGAAACATCGCACCTTTTTCGCCCATTACGAATTTATTGGAGAAAGGGATGAGCTGCATGTATTTTTTTATGGTGAGCAGTTTTGAGTGGTTTTCCTACGTAGCTAGGCTTTTGCTTTTTCCTCTCCCGCGCTGCCAATTAACGTTTGCTCCACTTTATTGAGCTATAATCTCGCCATCGTGAGCATGTTAATGCATAAAACAATAGCAAAATAGGTTTTTCAAATACCTCCCGTTACGCTGCCTATATTGAGTAACGTAATTATGGAGTTTTTGATGCAATCGTCTTCATGGTTTTTCCAGAGATGAAGACAGTTTTTTTTATTTCCATCCCACTGGGTCTCTTTTCCTCTGGACCGCTGCTTTTACGAGCACATTTCCGACGATTGAAAAACAGACTCACAAATATAACGAGTAATCATGCTACGATTCGAGTACGCTTATTCGGTTAACGCCTGCCTATTTATTGCATGTCAAATGTTGCTACCTAATTCTTCTCAAGTTGAGTATGGTCTCAGTCAAAAGTCTTAATATTACGTCTTACGACACTTCTTAAGAAAAAGGTCTTAGTTTTAATTTTATTATCTATAGGAAACATTAAGGTGGCGGGGTAATACAGTAAAACCTGTCTAAAATAATACTTTTGGTACCAGGGAAAAATATTATTTTAGACAGTTTATTATTTTAGTCAGGTTCATCTGTAAACATGCCACAATGTATACAGCTGCAGAATAGGGAATTTCCCTATTTTGAATCCTTCACGAGTCACTATACAGCTATTGGTCGATACTATTACACAGCTTCAAAATAGGGAATTTCCCTCTTTTGAATCTTTCATGAGTCACTAGCTATTGGTCGACACTATTTACACAGCTGCAAATAGGGAATTTCCCTCTTTTGAATCTTTCATGAGTCACTAGCTATTCAGCGACCCCCGTTTTTTCAATGCATATACATGTGTACTGTACATGTATAGCTGAGTTAGTAATTATTGAATATCACAAAGTTTAATTGCAACTGCCATTTTTGTTTCCATGTTTGGCATTTTTAATTCAATGTTTGATATTTTTTGCAGTTTCATTATTGATATTCTCAGAAAAAGTCATTGGGACCAATACAAATTATTAAATATTACTTTATGAAAGTTTATTATTTTATACAAAGGTCCCAAGTCGAGACCGGGACAAGATTTGATTTACACAGGATTATTTTAGATCAGCGGTCGGGGAACCGGGGTAAATTACCCCAAATGGGGTAAAAATGAAATTTTTTTGGATAATAGGGAAATTTTTCTAATATTCAAATTGCTCTTACATCAAAAAGTCCCAATTTTGAAGTAATTATATCAAACAT